>JARSSU010037125.1:0-56001 GCA_029619165.1 Eurosta solidaginis | reverse complement strand
TCTATGTGAGGTCCTCATGGACCGGCCAGTTCAACCTACCTACCTAATGAAATTTGGTAGGTGGATTGGTTTTATAACGCAAAACATAAGGTCTAAAAAATTTTGAAATATGGGCTTGGTACCACCCACATTTAGAAGAAGAAAATTGGGAAGCTTATCAAGCCGTTAATCAAAAGTCGTAAAAGATATTACATTGAAATTTGCCAGAGATACTATCCTTGCTAAATTATATAGATTGAGTGAAGATAATAAAAATCGGGTAAAGCCCACGCCCACTTTTTCTAAAGGTCTTACCTTAACAAAGATTGCAATAACACTATGGTATTTAACAACATTTGACTGATATTCTAACGCAGTGGTGGTATGGTTGAGCTAAAAAAAAGTTAAACAAATTTTGAAGATGGGTGTGACCCGAACCGTTTTTGTAACTCTTTGCAAAAAACTTGTAATGTCGTAAGTCGAACAAAAATAGTCCAATCCGAACGAAATTTGGCATAAACATTTTTTTCATAATATGCAAATTCCCAAATGAATTCATAAATTCATTCACAGCAGGGTATGTAATGTTCGGTTTCGCCCGAACTTATACTTTCTTACTTGTTGTTTTTGCATTTGTATGAATGTATGAGGTTCGTTGTCGAAGAGTGTACATAACGATGTGAATTTGCCTGTGGTAGGTTGGGTCCTTAACTATTATTTGTTGCTGGTTTTAGGCAGGGCGCACCCACTTTTTTCTTATCAACTAGTGTTGTTAAAAAGAATTTCCTTTTTCAATGAAATGTTAAAAAAAAATCGTCCAGATAAAAGTAATAAATTCGTACAATAAAATCAATTTAATTGAAGAATGGCTGTATGTGGTCTTTGCTTAGAGTTATTAAAATCATAGATAGCCACTTGAATACTGTGGGATCTATTTCATTAGAATCATCTAAAGATTATATTTTTCTTGAAAATATTTGGAAAAGCGTACAAACATATGTCCTTCCCAGTGGAGGGTTCATGGGGGGTTCGGGTCCGCTATTATTTAACAAAATATAAATACATAGAAAAGATTCTTTACATGGGTTTGAATGGTACATCAGCACCTTCCAGATCGTGCCGTGTAAGATTTCACTTTTGTCTAGTAGGTGCGTTTCTCGGATCGCTTCATATTAAAACTTTTTTACATGTAGATTTTTGATCGAAAAGCACTCACCAGTAAAGCATCAAGCGCATTTTGGATGTTTTGGCCATGGATTCGGTGACTCCGCATCTTGACTTCAGATAGAAAATTTTCTTTTGAACAATCCAAGACATCTTCATAAAATGTGATGAGTATTGTGTATGCCGGTAACGATTTCAATATGCTATGTATGAGTAGAATATGCTGTTGATTAGGTTAAATCAACTCGATTTGATTTAAAAGAAGTAAAGTTTCGAACCTATTTTACCTCCTGGCTACACCTTCAAATTTTGCTCATGTCAATCTCTTTAACCTTTTTTTTGGATCTTGGCTAGTTGTTCTTATACTTTAGCTCATAATTTTCTGTTATATATAAATAAATTTTGAGTTATAGATTTATGTTTATGTGAGGGCCTGTAAGCCTGCCTTCTGAATTTGTTAATAGAGGAATGCGTAAAGTATTGATGGCAGAAAGCGCCGCGCATTTCTTCCCACCCATCAAAGCCTATAACTATTTTGTCATTTAGCTTTGTTAGGTTTGAGAGGGACGACGAAAATAAAAAGACTCTACGTTCCCCTTGAATGACATTAGCCGGGATTTGAAGGCTGCCAATAAACTGTCTGTGTATGCTGTAAAGACCACTTTGTTCATTATGGATTAATGAAAGTGCGGCGTTGAGATGTGATAAATTCTGCTGATCGTTTCAGCGAGTGGATTATGAACACGTGGTCAGGTGAATGGGTTAACAGCGACTGCCTCCTAACGCAGTTAAGTCCTGCGCAGACAACGGAAATGTCTACCGAGCAATGGCAACTTCCTACCACATGTGTTGAGTACGTGCCTGTTCACGGTTTATTCACCAACATTTCCTGCCTGCTGTCTGCTTGCAGGTTGGAATGCACAGGTTGTGGTGAGCATTGAAGGCGCCTAAAATGTTGCGATTTTCGTCAGTGAGTAGTGCACTGATGTCAGGGTGATGCAGTAGGTAACAACTATCTTCTCAGTTAAACGTAAAACCATTTAATTTGTATCCCTTTCCCTCTTCTCTTTGGACCAAATTTTTCGAAAATTAGCCACATCGAACTACTGTGTAGCCTAAGCTCTTGTTTATGTTAATCCTTCTGTTCCTGTTACAATTAGAACCGGTAATTTTCGTTACCAAAAGTTTAAAAAATCTCTCACCACTGCAGTTGTGACTTACACAGTAACACTGTCATAAACGGAAAGTGAGCAGTAGAGAATGAAAAAAGTGAATCCATTTTGGATAAAAATGTTTCCTTATGTTAAAAAAAAATAAAATAAATGCAAAACAAGTGCTATTTTCAGCGGGCGGTTATAAGACGTTACAACCTAATATGGTAGTAACATTATTCCATTAAATCTTTTGCAGCCAAAATAAGAAAAATTCTTTCTTCTTTTCGTTTGCCCTTTCTGCTGGATCTCAGTGTTCTTGTCAAATTGGTAATGGCTAAAAAACGCTGTGTGTGGTGCGTATGATGGCGCTTCCAAAAACCACTGCACTCTCGAACTTTGATGAAATAAAGTTCAATTGAATTGTGTGTTGCCGAAGTTTGCACACTCCCTTTCTTTCGTTGTTTTGGCTTTGGGCAAATTTTAATATTGATGACCTTTGGGGTCACTACGCAGCTCACATGGTGGCATGTAAGCATGTAATAACATAAACTGATGTTCAGTGTTCACCTTGTGGGCGCAGTTCAATTTGTAAATTGTTAGTCTAAATGTCGGAATTGCTTACTGACTAAAGAATTCTAAAAGTGCTAGTAACATAACTGAAAGTTAGTTTTTGTATGGGATCAAAAAAGTTGTGGAGCGTTGAGCTGTGTGTAGAAGTCGGGAAAGCTTCTGATTGCCATTCAGCAGGGAATGACCGGAGTGATTATTTTGCATGCGGTCCAAGCAGCTCACTACTTCCGATTGGTTGGGGCTAAGTGACTTCTGGGTAGTCACTGAAAATCTGTTTGGTGGAGGGCTTATACGAGATGGCGACAACCTGGCTAGGCCGCTCTGCAATAATCTGTGTAAGGACTAGCTGCACAAGCCGGCCTTTATCAGCAGCATCTAATCTTCATAAGGTGTGGCTGCAAGCGGTAGTCTGTCGTGGTACAAGCGGCTCACTATATAAACATACAAGTAATATGTACATTCAACCTACCTGTGCGGGTTGGCCGTTATGCTTGGGACCTGCCAGATAAAATCCCACTCGAATAAAAAAGAAAACAAGGCATCGGATAAGAAGATAACGGAATGTCCGTTCCTTTAATTGAATTGGTGCAGATAACCGTCTGGTTGATGTCCTCGTAAAAGCAAAAGCCGACATAACCACCATCCAAAAAATGCGACGGACGAAGCAAGGTGGGAAGGAAATTAAAATGTGTAACGTTTACTGGAGTAGCCTTGTAAATAAGCACAGTTTCGGTGTCGGATTCGTTCTGGGAAAGAGACTTTGTCGCCAAGTACTGACGTTCACACCTGTAGTCGACCAACTCACCGCTTTCCGAATCAAAGCGGTTTAGGCATCATTAATCTGCATACAGCGACAAAGGAAAAAGGCGACGGGGTGAAAGGGGCTTTCTATTAACGTTAAGAATGCACATGCGATCGCTGTTCCCGCCTGTGCTCATATCCAGCACGGGGTATATGCATAAGTATATTAATCAAGGTACTTGCTGTCCCCTGATCGAAAAGCTACAAATCAGTTTGACCTCGCTGTGATAGACGGATCGATCCGAGGACCTTACATCGACACAGATCACTTTCTCGTCACAGCCAAAATACTCGCCGCCTCTGCGCGGCTAAACGCAAGGAAGAAAAAACGTCAGGAAAGCTACACGTCAAAGGGCTGCAACCACAACAGTCTGCCAACGTTTTGCAACTGTACTCTCACACTCTCTCTGAGAGCACAAGACAACCAGACGAAATGCAGGAGCAGGTTACCGGCGACCACGGAGGAACAACTGGTACAATGAAGAATGCCTCTTGCCCTTTTCTTCTTCTTCTACATACGGCTGAGATCTTAGGTGCCGTATTTCGTCATAATGCTTGCGGAGATTATTTCTGAAGTCCCTGGAAGGCGGAGCCTCTTAAATCTGTATTCAACAGAAATTGTTTGTTCAGCATTTCTTTTCTCTCCCTAATGGGGAGTTCTCTCACTTCACTGTGTAGCTGATGTTGTAGGGACATAAGAAGATAGGCCGAAGCAGTTCTGAGAGCAGTGTTTTGATTGGCCCGTATTTTCTTCCAGTGAGTAACCTTAATGCTTGGCGATCATATCGGGGCCGCGTAGCATGCAAGCGCCAGCAAATTGTTTTTTAAATTGTAATGAGCGTCTCTGGGTCTTAGTTACAATTGCTGCGTCTTCTGTGTAGGTGACAATTGTTACTCCTGTTTATGGCGAAGGAAGCTTCAATGTGTAGAAGTTAAAATAAGCAGGATTAGGACACCGACCTGTCGCACCGCAGTGGTAGTGCTATATACATTTCAAGAGCCATGATGATGATTGGCCAAACTCAAGTTTGCAGTGAACTAGGCGAGCAGAATGGCTTCAAGTGTTCTGGCTACTAGCAATAGAGAGATATCGGACGATAAGATTCTCCAACGTTAGCTGGTACCTCAGGCTCAAGTAGCGGTACCACCCTGACCATTTTCCATTTTTCGGGGATAACGAAAATGGACAAAGACATGTGCTAGATTACAGGTTGAAGACACATGTATGTATTCCCAACTTCGTCCTGCTATATGGTACAGCAGCACGGACCATGACAACATCAGATGAGGCGGTTCTGAGTGTATATGAGAGAAAAGTTCTTCCACGCGAATGAGCAGACAGCGACTACGCCAGCTAGGCTCTGTTATGGGAAGACTATGATGCTGTGGACAAAAAAAGTATTCTTATCAGAACCCGCCTTTGGAAGCAGAAGAAAACGGCAGCCCTCACACCGCTGGTAGGACCAGGTTGAAAACCATTAAATTCCATTGGTGTGACCGATTGGCGCCAGTTAACGCATCGAAAAAGCAGCTGTTCGACGGAAGTAACCCATTGAACGGTTAAGCGCCAATTAAGTAAGTAAGTAAGTATGTAAGCAAATGACTGCAACTAATTGAACTGTAGGATAAAAACTCACAACCGGGCATATCGACCGATGGGTGGACTATTAATGACCTTTCGAAAACGCCCTATAACAGAATTCGCTTGATGAACGGCCTAACCCGAATTTGTTTCACAAACATCCCAGCGTTTTCGAAACAATATCTAAAATAGGGCGTTCTCCAACCGAGTTCTGAGATAGGGAGTTTTCGAAACGGTACCCGAGATAGGGTGATTATCCACTCAGCAGCAGTGGCGGATCCAGGCTGCTTTTTGAGGGGGGAGGGTGGTGGGGCGATTTCAGTCAGTAATTGTTTCCTCCCAATAGCTGATGTGCTTTGAACAAAGTTCACATCAAGATACTTTATACGTGAAAATGCAAGACAAAACAACAAGGGAAACGTATATCAGACCGTTAATTTTTAAGGGTAAATTTATTAGTATTTTTTTACATTGTTTAATAATTTCATACAAATATTTGGTTTCATTTAGTTATTCAAATTAACAATAGCACATCCAATTTTTTGACATCATTTTTATCTTTTACATAGTTCATATTCACACAGTAAATTTAATTCTATGCTTCCCTTTTTTACATATCTTTCAATTATATGATCAATATCAACCTCAATATCGAAATGGGTATTTAAAAGTGCACGACCAGTGAGTCTGTTCTCGGACATTGTGGAACGTAACCACGTTTTCAACCGGCGAAGTGTCGAAAAACTCCTTTCAGCACAAGCATTGCTAGCTGGAAGCGTGTCCAGAATTTTTATAAGAGCATTTATTGATGGAAACGCATATTCATTGCAATCATTTAAAACCTTTTTCAGCTGATAGTGGAATTGATTTTTTGTGTTGCTTATCAGACCAGCGTTCTGACCACACTTCGTACTCTCCATCTAGATTAATTTTATTTCCTCCAATAAGAGATGCGTATCGTTTACCAAGATCTTGGACAAGCTCTTTGGACAAATTCTTTTTTTGCAGTGTATTATCTAGGGATGGGCGTTATCAACAAATTTGAATAACCATTGACGAAAAAATAAAAAATAAATTTTTATTCATTATTCAAGAAAACTTGAGTGATGAATAACATGGTATTTTTTATTCAAGCATTTCTTGAATAATGAATAACATTTTCTCGTTATTCAAAATATTCTAATTGATGATAAACGCCCATTCTTATTTTTGCAAATTTTGAATAAAGAGTTGAGTTATTATTCATTATTTACAAAATTTGGAATAACAATAAAATTTTAGTTTTTATTCAGGTATTCAAAAATAAAAAAATAAACCATCGAGATGCCCTGAAAATATACCCATATGCGTAACCAGTTCGCGTGTAGTTCTGAAGCTTCTTAGGGTAATATTGAGATGATTTTGGGGAGTATTCGAGGGGTTTTTTGGGGGGCCGTTTGGGGGTTATTTCTGGGACACTTTGGCATGGTTTAGGGGAGTACCTCGGGGTTCTCTCGGGGTCATTCCGTGACCTTTTTGGGACACCCTCGGTGTCATTTGGGGGTCATTCCGGGATAATTTTGGGGACTCTCTCGGGGTCATTTCGGGGTCATTTTGGGATGGTTTTGGGGACTCCCTCGGGGTCCTTTGGGGACTCTCTCGGGGTCATTCCGGCATCTTTTTGGGGACTCCCTCGGGGTCATTTGGGGGTCATTCGTGGGTCATTCCGGGATCTTTTTGCGGACTCTCTCGGGGTCATTTCAGGACAAATATACTCGATCACCTGATTTTAAAGGTACTATAACGGTCTCATCCTGCGTCTCTATCACCCGCTGAAGATAGCCGTATGATACGACCTACATAACATTAAAAAAGTCTCAAGTGACATAACTTGGATATCTGCGTAATAAGAAAAAAATTTTGTTTTAATTTGCATGTTTTCTTCTAGAGAGTGCACGCAGAAGCTTATGAAAATCAATATAAGCCATATGTGCAGAAAAAACGGGAAAAGCTGGTGAACAGTACATCTGGTGCTAGAAAAAAATTGAACCGTTCGAGCCGTCAGAAAAAATATGAAGACAATGTTGTTGCCTATGTGCTCGAAAGTATGAGTCCCCTATCCACAGATGAAATGCTGTCATTCAGAAAATTAATAGATGGTGAATAACTTTAATTGGGAGCGTGTCATTATTCTGTATTACAAAATTCTGGGTGACAAAATTCTGTAAATTGCAAAAAAATTCTGCTTGAACAAAATTCTGCTTTTTTAAAATTCTGCTTTTTAAAATTCTGCTTTTTTAAAATTCTGCTTTCTAAAATTCTGCTTTCAAAATTCTGTATTACAAAATTTTGTATTGCAGAATTCTGTATTAAAATATAATATTAACAATGTTAAAGAGGTCATGCATTCATAATTCCGGAAGTCGAAACACCGGAAATCAATATTATGGAAGTCAATATTCTGGAAAAGGCCGATCCACAACGGCTGCGCCATGCACAGTAATTTTGCGTAGAACACCTTTCTGCATAGGCGGCCTTCGGCCGCGCTTATAAAAAATAACCCTGGGCTACGCCATGCCAAGTCCGGCTGTGTGGTATAACCGTGGCTACCGCCACGGTGATGTCCTTCTGCGTAGTACACCCTTCTGCATATGACGAAAATCACAAAACTTGAATAAAGCAGAATTTTTCGCATTAGACATGCAGAATTTTGAAAAAGCAGAATTTTAGAAAGCAGAATTTTTTTGCAATTTACAGAATTTTGTCACCCAGAATTTTGTAATACAGAATAATGACACGCTCCCAATTAAAGTTATTCACCATCTATTAATTTTCTGAATGACAGCATTTCATCTGTGGAAAGGGGACTCATACTTTCGAGCACATAGTAGGTAACAACATTGTCTTCATATTTTTTCTGACGGCTCGAACGGTTCAATTTTTTTCTAGCACCAGATGTACTGTTCACCAGCTTTTCCCGTTTTTTCTGCACATATGGCTTATATTGATTTTCATAAGCTTCAGCGTGCACTCTCTAGAAGAAAACATGCAAATTAAAACAAAATTTTTTCTTATTACGCAGATATCCAAGTTATGCCACTTGAGACTTTTTTAATGTTATGTAGGTCGTATCATACGGCTATCTTCAGCGGGTGATAGAGACGCAGGATGAGACCGTTATAGTACCTTTAAAATCAGGTGATCGAGTCTATTTGTCCTGAAATGACCCCGAGAGAGTACCCAAAAAGATCCCGGAATGACCCACGAATGACCCCCAAATGGCCCCGAGGGAGTCCCCAAAAAGATCCCGGAATGACCCCCAAATGACCCCTGGGAGGACTCCGAGGGAGTCCCCAAAACCATCCCGAAATGACCCCCAAATGACCCCGAAATGACCCCGAGGGAGTCCCCAAAACCATCCCGGAATGACCCCCAAATAACCCCGAGGGATTCCCCAAAACCATCCCGAAATGACCCCCAAATGACCCCGAGGGATTCCCCAAAACCATCCCGAAATGACCCCCAAATGACCCCGAGGGATTCCCCAAAACCATCCTGAAATGACCCCGAGAGAGTCCCCAAAAAGATCCCGGAATGACCCACGAATGACCCCCAAATGACCCCGAGGGAGTCCCCAAAAAGATCCCGGAATGACGCACGAATGACCCCCAAATGACCCGAGGGAGTCCCCAAAAAGATCCCGGAAAGACCCCAAATGACCCCGAGGGAGTCCCCAAAACCATCCCGAAATGACCTCCAAATGACCCCGAGGGATTCCCAAAACCATCCCGAAATGACCCCGACAGAGTCCCCAAAAAGATCCCGGAATGACCCACGAATGACCCCCAAATGACCCCGAGGGAGTCCCCAAAAAGATCCCGGAATGACCCCACATGACCCCGAGGGAGTCCTCAAAACCATCCCGAAATGACCCCCAAATGACCCCGAAATGACCCCGAGGGAGTCCCCAAAACCATCCCGAAATGGCCCCGAAATGACCACGAGGGAGTCCCCAAAAATATCCCGGAATGACCCACAAGGAGTCCCAAAAAGGTCACGGAATGACCCCGGGAGGACCCCGAGGTACTCCCCTAAACCATGTCAAAGTGTCCCAGAAATTACCCCCAAACGGCCTCCAAAAAACCCCGCGAATACTCCCCACAATCATCTCAATATTACCCTAAGAAGCTTCAGAACTACACGCGAACTGGTTACGCATATGGGTATATTTTCAGGGCATCTCGATGGTTTATTTTTTTATTTTTGAATACCTGAATAAAAACTATAATTT
The DNA here is from genome assembly GCA_029619165.1 of Eurosta solidaginis. Lineage (NCBI taxonomy): Eukaryota > Metazoa > Arthropoda > Insecta > Diptera > Tephritidae > Eurosta > Eurosta solidaginis. Next base: position 46,481 of record JARSSU010037125.1, on the reverse strand, counting down.
TATTGTTATTCCAAATTTTGTAAATAATGAATAATAACTCAACTCTTTATTCCAAATTTGCAAAAATAAGAATGGGCGTTTATCATCAATTAGAATATTTTTGAATAACGAGAAAATGTTATTCATTATTCAAGAAATGCTTGAATAAAAAATAACTTTTTATTCATCAATCAAAAAATTTAAAATGATGAATAATTTTTTATTTTTTATTTTGATTTGTTTCATTTCAAAATGACTCAACCCTGGTATTATCTTTGATGATTCGCGATAGGAGTAGCAAATTAATATTAAAAACTTGCAATGTATCTTCAGGTAGATACCTTGTAAATCAAATTAATATGATCAAGAAGAGGTATATAAATTGCTTTTCGATAACATTCTTCAGCGTCTGATGTAGTATAATTCGCTCGATGTATTTACTTTTTAGCAATTCGTGGGAGGACAATATCAAACTTCAACTCATCTGCTAAAGCGACTATTTTTTTGTAAAGTCCCTAAAAACGACTTCCTGCTCCAAGTCTATGGTTTTTAATATTCGCAAAGTGTCACTCAATGCTTCAGAAGCTTGATTCAAATCTATTGACGGTCTTTGCCAAAGTAAGATTAGTGGTCGTGTAACAGAAAGTACATTGCTCAAACAAATCATTGAAATCACGAACTCTGTCTGGCAAATAGATTTCAACATAGAACGGGCCTCAGAACTTGTTGTTGAATCTTGCCAGGTAGAAATTTCTTGAAATGAAGCAACAATTTTTGTGATGTTTCCTTCAACTGCATTATACCATCATGTTTTTCAGACCCGCGCGTTTCACATAGTCCACTTAATGATTCTTGCAGATGTTTTTTGAAAACTATGGTACGTTTTGGAGACTGATTTCGAAAACTGATAATTTTTTTCATCAACGCAATACAATCCTTTGTTTGAAGAACTTTCGACGTTTTCGCAAGCGAGTTATTAAGACAATGGTTGAAACACGGACAATGATTAGCATTGGTACATATTTTAAGAAGTTCCTACACAGCTCCCTTAACTTCTGATGTCATTACAGAACGTCCATCCGTTCCAATTCCAACGCAGTCTTCGAAGGGTAATTCCAAATTATTAAAAATATCGATCACTATGTGTGCCAAGGCTACACCTGTAAATTTTTTTTCTCCACTTATAACATCTTCTTCTCGGATCGAATCGTACGCATCAAGGAAACTTGCAAAATGTTCTCTTATATTGCCATCATATAAATACCGCAAACAAAGGCTGAGTTGCTCAGTATGACTACAATGAGTAGTTTCAATGAAAATAATTGCAAAAACTCTAGCTTTTTAACCCTCTCTATCAAAATAGATTGAATTTCATCTTTGCAGCATTGAATAAGATCGTTTTGAGTCGTTTCAAAATTGCCCTAAAATTAGCCTCGTTTGTTGCTGATTCGAAAATTCTGTCGCTCACAAAGAATAATAGTTTTTATAACAATCTCCAACAATCTTCTATTTTTCTCAACTTGTTCCATGCGATTAGAAGAAAGCAAATTAGTGATTTCCTTTCCTGGATTTTCATAAGTATTTATGAAATCTTGACTAAAAAGGGCTGACTTAGAGTGATATTTGTTAATAGCGTGGTTATTTAGTACACCTTCTTTAGCGGACAACTTTACAAACGATGTCACGGGAACTTTGACAAGTGCATTGAGAGGAACATTCGATTTCGAGTTACCAGTATCACTTGCAAATAAGAAACAATATTCACAAGAACATCCTTTTTTTTGCTCAGAGTAAACAAGCCACTAATATTCAGTTAAAAGATGATGTTTAAAGTATCGGTTCTATTTTTCCTTTTTTATTATGACCCGAAAATGGGAAGATATAGTCCTTCGGTGGTAGCCGAGGATATTTTAGTAAGTTGTACTTCGTACAATCATCTAATAAATGTTTTTTCCCCACAAAATAGAATTTTGTGAAAGTGAAATATGTAGGTACATTCGAACCCGATTCAGTATTCATAGATGTTGAATGCAACGTTTTCTCATTATTATTATCAACCAACAATGTATTAGCGTCGCGATCAGTATGAGTTAAGAGTGGAACAGTACTTCCGTTTTCTACATTTGTATCATCGCAGACCTGTTCTTGAAGTTTTGACAGCTTGCAAAAATATTCTTTGATGCTCTTGATAGCTCGTCGCTTCTTATTATCTTTTCAAATGGTGATCAAAGCATCGCTAGGTGTTATTTTGAGTTTAATAAAACTATTCTTCTACAAATAATATTGTGACGAATATGAGTGACACCAAGTGATACTCACATCCCTAGTCTGATGCTATTTGTTTCTCTTCTCAAAAAATTGTAGAAAAGCAAATAGCTATAAAAAAACTACCACCTTTTTTCGAGCTTGCGTGGTAGAAGTGGCAGAACTTCAAATAAAAGAAAAATAGTGGTATATCTACCACTTTAGTGGTAGAAGTCCGAACACTGGCGATTAACTTTCTCGCGATTCTACTGTAATTGAATATGTGCATTGCAGTTTCTACAGAGATGACAAATCCCTCAGTAGAAAGTGGTGAAAAATGTGTAGAGTGAGAGCGAAGATTCTGGATAAACTTTATTCAATAAAGTAAGGTTTGATTCAGTATGTTATCAACAGCGCAAATATTTCTGAGCATTGGACTGATTTCCATGAGCATTCTTACTGTTGAGCGCTAATATTATTTGAAAATTGATACTCGATTAAAGCATGCATACAAAAACTGCATTATGAAAAGTAACGATCAAATATCCATCATTATATTTATACAAATACTGCATATAAATAGTGGGTTTGTGGGACTTCGTGAAAAAAATTTTGTTCCGAATAAATTTTGGGAAAAAATCTAGCGGGGGGAGGGGGGCGATCGCCCTGGCAAGACTGGCAATATTACTTATTTATTACATTACAGTTTATTACAACAACAACTGGCTCTTCGAAAAAAGAAAAGCGCGTCGATATACATGATAAACCGTACTTTTGCTGAGCAGTCTCTGGGGACAATTTTGGGTTTGATCCACAGAAACTTATATATATATATATGTAAATAGACATACATCCCATGTGGATGCTTTCCATAGATTTCCGTCCCTTATTCAATAAAATGGAGCGAACATATACGTAAAACTTCTAAGTTGCTAGTACAATATGCTCGCAGTGTGACCAAAGAGGATGAATATAATAAAAGCCACCAGTTTGCTACGAGTGGCGAGTTGCTCGCTGCAAAAAAAAATTATGCCTAATGTTTTCTATGAAGGACATTTTACTGCCTTTATATTAGGTCGGTTGAATGTTTGTCCGCTTTTCATACAAATCTTGCAATCGATTTTTAAGTAACTTCTCATTGAACTACAAACATGAAACCTCAGAGACACGTTAAGACACTATGACAAGGGAATAAAAAGAGAAAAAAATTCCGTTAGGTTTAAGTAACTTCTCGATAATCTAGATACTTGAAATTTCAAACTTAATTCAGAGGTCGATGAAAGCCAATGACAAGATACAAAAAGATTCGCTAGGGGGCGCACGGGATGAGATATTTAGAAAAATCGCACAAAACGAAGGGAATTTTGGGATTTATCTTTATGTAAGTTCTCATTGAGCTACAACTGTAAAATTTCACAGATAGGATAAGACGCCGAGAAAATTTAAGAAAAAAATTCCGTTAGCTGCCGCACTGATCGAAAAATTTAGATAAGAATTTGGTGTTTTAAGATCGATTTTAAAGTAACTTCTCATTGAGCTACAAACATGAAACCTCAGAGACACGTTAAGACACCGTGACAAGGGAATAAAAGGAGAAAAAATTCCGTTAAGTGGCGCACGGATCGAAAAAATTAGATAATAATTTGGAAATTTGAAACCGGGTTTTTAATAACTTCTCGATGAGCAAGAGGCTGAAAATTTAGAGCATCATTCAGAGGTCGATGACAACCGATGACACAATTCAAAAAGTTTCGCTAGAAGGCGCACGGACTGAGATATTTAGAAAAATCTAATGGAGCGGAGGGAATTTTGCGATTGATTTTTATGTAAGTTCTCATTGAGATACAAGCGTAAAAATTAACAGATAGGTTAAGACACCGAGAAAATGTAAGAAAAGGAGACAAAAATTCCGTTAGATGACGCACGGATCGAAAAATTTAAATAAGAATTTGGAAATTTGGAGTTTTGAGATCGATTTTTAAGTAACTTCTCATTGAGCTACAAACATGAAATTTCACAGATGGATTAAGACGCCGTGGCAAAGGAACAAAAGGAGAAAATAAAAAAAATAAATAAAAAAAAATGTAAGCACTTCCTTTATATAAATGGACAAGAACCAGCGAAAAATGTCTCCTTATATAAAGACATATTCTTGCTGAACTTTGATTTTAAGATTTTGACATAGAAATTGCAAAAATATTTATGAGAAGTAAAAATATTAAGGGGGAGCGCAATTGATTGACTAATAATTTCTCTTTCCTATTTTTGCAATTTCTATGTCAAAATTTAAAAATCAAAGTTTAGCAAGAATATGTCTTTATATAATTGGAAATTTTTCGCTGATTTTTGTCCATTTATATAAAGGAACTCCTTAAAATTTTTTTATTTTATTTTTATTATTTGAATTGTTCCCGTTTATCTATGCGGTGTAGACACCTTATGCAACTGTAATTTTTGGAAAAAGAATTAATTAGTAAATTAAATACAGTCGGAAAAATAAACACAAATATCCCACGAAAATGTATAGAAGACATTTTATGCACATCTTGCCAAAAAGACTAGCGACTACCTCGAAGAAAACATTTAGCAAATGGCTACAAGTAACGAGTGACGTCTCTTATTATATTTATCCTCTTTGGTGTGACAATAATAGGAATGCGAATAGGAATGATTAGGTTTATGACTTTCTTCCGCGATGGTACGAGCGCAAGTCATACATCTGGTTAAGTGAGTATATTTCTGCCGACGAAAGCATCTCAGCTAGAATTCATCTGCCTTGAAGATGCTGTTCGGAGTCGGCATAAAACATGTAGTTCCCGTCCAGTAATTTGTAGGAAAAAAACTAAAAGTAGGATGATTGTAGCAAATTTGCAGGAAGGTTTATGAAAGGTTTGCATGTTTAAATGAGTTTCCCTAGTACATGAACATATGTTTGATTGTCTGGCAAACAACTCTGTTATTTTTGCTATTTTCAGCTTTTATATCGACTTTAAAAATGTATTTTCGATTTTGTACGCATCAATCGCATATTCTTGGTGTTATTATTGTACAATTGCTTTTTGCCAGCATGAAACTTCTGCATAGTCGGAAAATATATACACTAACATATATACATACATACAAATGTGGTGCACACAAACGGTTAATTGCATTTTCGATATCGATGTGCGGCCATCTAAAAATTGTTAAGCCTTTAACGGGCGCCGCAATCGCTTGCCACCTTCTTTGCTAACGTCGCCTTTGTTTGGTTGCTGCTGCCACCAGCGCCGCTAGTGCCACACTGAACATACAACGGAGGCGGCATTTCAGTTACAAATCGATTCCAGACCCATTTTTCTTTGTTTGTGGTGGCGCATCGTGGCGACAGACGACCTCTTCTTTTACTTCTACTCCCGCTGTGCCAAAACATTCTTATTTTTGCTGTTGTTGTTGCCTTTTCGTTGTAATAGCAATTACTATTATGTTTACATATGTAAGGGACTAATTGTAGGTCTCGACTGAGCTTTAAAACATTTTTATTTACCCCTCCACACATCGATTTTCCTTATTGATGCCGCAATTCTTATTGTTGTTGATAAAAAAGCTTTTAATATTTTTAACGTCATGACATTACTATTTCTCAGTTTCCTAATTCCTCTGTGAGCAAAATGATTTACTTACTTTGCATTAGTATATGATATTTTTGAAATCTGCCCAAGCTAATCATGTTTGTATATTTCGATCCGTTTGTGATTTCACTAACTACGGTTGAGTGAACATTCTTTGTGCACTAGGCATAACCAGGTATACGGTGTGAACAGAAATAATCCTCCTCCATCCCACGCTTGTATAAATATTTCTTGAAACCACTGTGCGCACTCAATATCTGTGCAAGGTACTAGTTTAGTTCATCGTGCTTCCGCTTAAACTACTTTGTTAAATTTCGAACTAACCTGAAAATCCAGCGCTCTTTCCTGCAGATGGTTGCTCGGTTCTAGAATCATGTATACCGACTATTTCAATTGACAAAAGATCTATTGGGAGACAAAACAAGGGTCGCGTAGTTGAACAACGTCCGATAAGCACTCAAAGAGGAGTAATCTGCGGCTAAAATAGTACCTATTGTTTCTTCACAGGTAGGCAGGCGGCTCAAAGCTTCGTAGCGCTGTCATTATCTGCATCCAATATGCAGCATTAAAATCAATTTCCAAAGTAATCAGTGCATAGCGCTTCCTGTAACTTTGGCCTCCGGTTATGGCGAGCCATAATGACAACTGTTTCTGTTGCATCTATCAAAGATCTTGATTTTGGAAATACAAACTGATAATTTGGTAATCCACCAGGGCTTTGCAGGGTCTGCTGTATGCGCTCACTAATAATATACTCGATAACCTCTCCTAGCAAATTCAACATGCAAACTGGTCTTTGTGAGAATGGTTGGTCGGGCATCTTGCTAGGTTTCAGCAAAAGAACGAGTTTTTGACGTTTCCATGAGCGGAGGAAGACGCCTTGTTGGATACAGGCGTTAAGGTGGTCCATAAATACAGATGTTCTAGACCTTATCGCAGATTTAAGAGATATATTTGGCATTCCATTGGGTTCCGTGGACTTATTATCTGCAACTCTATATGTTGCATTCAGTACCTCCTGAGCTGTTATTCGTGGAATTTTCATACCCTTGAGTTCGTCACTTTTATAGGCCCAGTCATCTTGTGTCACAAAAGAGTTTCGAAAATTTTTTTCATTGGTATCGGGCATATAGACTGCTCTAATTTCTTGCTTTTCATTTTAGCCGTCACTGTTATGTAAGCCAATTTTCAGAAATCGAGATAAACACCATCTATTTTTTGAAGCACGCTCTCTAACTCTTTCTTAAAACATATTTAAACCTGTTTTTGTAGCTTTAAAGGTACTGCGTAGCTCATCATATCGTGGCTACGAACCCTCTGTGATTTTCGTTGGATTTTGCAGCATTTTCTACGCTCTTCTGCTATATCGCCGTTCCACCAAAACGAAGGCGTCCCAGGGCCCTTGTTCGCGACTTCTGAGCATGACAGCATCACACGCTATCCCTTAATGACTTACATATTTGAACCAGCAAGTCTTCCGCATATCTGACTTATATTGTGGCATAGTTCCATACAATATTAAATGTTTATGATCAAACAGGTTTTGTTCTCATCTCTTTCTTTGTAGCTGGTTGGAAGCCATTTTTGGTGAAGTTGCCACTAGTTTTAAGCTAAGAGCTTTGTAGTCGCTGTGTGTGCAGATGTTTCTGATGGCCAATTCGTTCGTCTCGCTATTTCGCTAATATCAGTGCCGAATTTATATTTTTCTGATTTATATGCAAGTTCTAGCCTCAGAGGTGTAAAGATTTTGCGAAGAACCATGCAGTTGACCATGCGTTGAAGTCTCCAAATATCATAAGTGGGTAGTTATTCTGTGATTTTATAGTCATCCCAAGTATCATGTTCTCAAACTTTGTAGCACCTAAAATGCATATTTCTTTGACTTTTACCCAAGTGAATCCAGCCACCGTCGATTCAATCTTTACCTGCAGAAGAAGTTTTTCTAGTGTACAAATTGAACCTCGCATCTGAATATTTTTATATGGTTAAATGTTTGTGTTAAAAGATCTTGAGCCGCTTCGCAATGGCTCAAATTGAGATCCTATAACCTCATGAGACAAGTTGATTGCTCCCCCGCCCCCGCTGTGAGCATATAAAACTGCCGGCCGAATATTTTTCCCCACCTAACATACATAACGGTGCCTAAAAGCAGTTCGCGGCCTTATGACCCTCCTGGCGCACTACTTGCATAGTTTTGGTTTATTGTGTCTTTGCACTTCTGGGTTGTATAGCCTTAGTCCCCTCTACATAGTACACATATATGTATATCGATGGACATCTATACATACATACATATTTATACATAAGAAGAATTTTTCATCAAAATAAATACACAAAATAGAAACATGAATTCAATAATAGCATAATTACCCATCGAAAGCGCTCGTAGCATTTATGTATTATTAACTGTCAAATTAGTTTTATGCTAATGTATGAATTCTATCACATTTAAGTTGTGATTCACACTCGTGGCGACTCAATCTACACATTAATTTTCAATCTTATCAGTGTGAAATTTCAACGCATAAACACATCAAATCCGCTTAGACCAAAAAAATTTTGCTGTCACCTCCCTTAATTTACATTTGGCGTGCAGAGGTGAAATTATAATAAAATTTATACAACTAAAGGGTAAACAAATGTAAACAATTAAAAGTTATTTTCAGTTGCAAATCAACAAGGTTTCCACAGCGCTTCTGTATTGCTTAGATCACTTGAATTGATGGTACCTGTTAATTTTTGTTGTTTATTTGTTTTTGTATGAACATCATAAGCTTTGTCATATCATGCTTTGTGTGTTTTTGTATTCAAAAGCGCCACCATCGATGTGGCATATCAATCACTGTAACTGATACACGACGGTGGGCATTCATGTTCCAACAATAAATCATCACAGCGTCCCGGCCTCACCGCGGATCGCACATTTCCATATTTTTAATTTTGGGCATAACAAAACAGACAAAGACAACATGAAAACAAGTAAGGAAGACTAAGTTCGGGTGTAACCGAACATTACATATTCAGCTGAGAGCTTTGGAGACAAAATAAGGGAAAATTTCCATGTAGGAAAATGAACCTATGGTAACCCTGGAATGTGTTTGTATGACATGGGAATCAAATGGAAGGTATTAAAGAGTATTTTAAAAGGAAGAGGGCCATAGTTCTATAGGTGGACGCCTTTTCGAGAAATCGTCATAAAGGTGGACTAGAGGGGTGACTCTAGAACAGGCATGCTTAACGAACGAAACGATATCATTTCGTTACGATAATCAACGTTAATAAACGAAACGAAGTCATTTCGTTTCGTTTATTAACGTTAAGAACGCCAAATTAACGTTAATTTGACGATCTTAACGTTAATAAACGAAACGAAGTGACTTCGTTTCGTTTACTAACGTTGATTATCGTAACGAAATAATATCGTTTCGTTCGTTAAGCATGCCTGCTCTAGAATGTGTTTGTACGATATGGGTACCAAATTAAAGGTATTAATGAGGGTTTTAAAAGGGAGTGGCCCTTAGTTGTATATGTGAAGGCGTTTTCGAGATAGCGACCAAAATGTGGACCAGGGTGACCAGAACATCATCTGTCGGTACCGCTAATTTATTTATATATGTCTTACCGCGAACAGTATTCCTGCAATAATTCCAAGGGCTTTTGATTTCACCCTGCAGAACTTTTTAATTTTCTTCTACTTAATATGGTAGGTACATTTTACAAAGTATTTTCTAAAGTTATATTTTGCATCAACAAACCAATCCAATCACCATGTTTCATCCCTTTTTTCGTATTTGGTATAGAATTATGACTTTTTTTTCATTTTTCGATATCGAAAAATTGGGCATGGTCATATTCGGATTTCGCCCATTTTTAATACCAAGATAAAGTGAGTTCAGATAAGTACGTGAACTAAGTTTAGTAAAGAGATATCGATTTTTGCTCAAGTTATCGTGTTAACGGCCGAGCGGAAGGACAGACGGTCTACCATTTTCACAGCAAGCAGTTATCGTCATAGAAGCTATGCCCTTACCACAAGGATTGGTAAAGTTTTGTTCGAATTATGGCATTAAAAGTATTCTAGACAAATTAAATGGAAAAGGGCGCAGCCACGCCCATTTTGAAATTTTCTTTTATTTTTGTATTTGGTTGCACCATATCATTACTGGAGCTGAATATTGACATAATTTACTTATTGTAACGAATTTAGGGAAATTCCGCTTATTTGAAACCGTCTGTTAACGTTCGCATCGCCAAATTGTTGAATAAATAACTCCAATAATCAATAATGCAAAATGGTCTTAATTATACTACTGTGAAAGTACTGCACAGTAACACTTATACTTCACAATTGTATTTCTCTTTGCAACTGATAACGTGTTTAAATCAAACTGATTACTGACTACTCAGCTTTCGCTTGTTTTATACTCTCTGTTGCCTCGTCCACCCATTTCTCCTAAGGTCTAGTAACTTCGCGAACTTCATGCTTGGTTACCAGCCATATATGTACATGTATATTTGTAGTTTATAGCCTCTTGCATAGCCATATGCGTGTGTATATGTGAGTACTACTTCGGCTGATGGTGAGTATTTCTCTGCTGCCTTGTATGTACATGTGCAAATGATGATTAATATGTTTATGCAGTCTGCTTTAATGCTTTTGTTGTTGTGCATTTATTTAGTGATGCGAAAATTCGCCACATTATGTATATACTGTAAAGATAATAAATTTTTTGATAAAATAATTTTTTTTTAAGTGGGTGGGGGTTCGTCGTCCGATATTACTAATTTTTATTTAGCAAACATATTGTAATAGGAGTAAAGTTCCTGCCAAATTTCATCACGATATCTTCAACGACTGCCAAATTACAGCTTGCAAAACTTTTAAATTACCTTCTTTTAAAAGTGGGCGGTGCCATGCCCGTTGTCCAAAATTTTACTAGTTTTCTATTCTGCGTCATAAAGTCAACCCACCTGCCAAGTTTCATCGCTTTATCCGTCTTAGGTAATGAATTATCGCATTTTTTCGGGTTCTAGAAATTTTCGATATCGAAAAAGTGGGCGTGGTTATAGTCCGATTTTGTTCATTTTAAATAGCGGTCTGAGATGAGTGCCCAGGAACCTACATAGCAAATTTCATTAGATACCCCAAAATTTACTCAAGTTATCGTGTTTACGGACGGACGGACATGGCTAAATTAATTTCTTTTTCGCCCAGATCATTTTGATATGTAGAAGTCTACATCTATCTCGATTAGTTTATGCCGTTACGGAGTACCGTTATGCGAGCAAAATTAATATACTCTGTGAGCCCTGCTCAACTGAGTATAAAAAGTAAGTCGCATCAAACGAGCATCTATGAGCGCGCGCAATATTAGTAAAAGACTGAGAACAAGAAGAAACAAAAACAAAAAATAAATAAATAAATAACTAAATAAATACAAGTAAATGCGCAGAAAATATATGTGGTGCTGCTAGTTTTTATTTCAAAATTTGTCCAGCATTCTAAGCCACTTCAAACGTTGGAGCCGACACCAGTGCCCAGTGTCTACAAAAACAACAACAAATACGCATAATCTTATTTTACAAATCGAAATTGAATATATTTTTCTATTCATTTACATAAATGTACAGTGACGTTCCATGAAATAGAGATCAACGTAAGTAAATAAAAAACTGAGAAACCTATGTATTCAAAAAAGCTTTTTTACTAAAAGATAGAAAAGTTATATTTCTAATCCTCAGGGTGCTTTCAGTGAACACTTCTTTTATTGACACGATGCAAACATGTTTCCATCAGTTGAGTGATAGAAAAATTCCTCTCAACGGCGAGTTGAGCCAACTGCCAATTGAGATAATTATGCTTAAATTTGAAGGAAAGGACCTCTTAAATTATTTTTCACACTACACTATAATATTAAGAAGAAAACATTTATTCATAAAAACAACAACTGTCAGATAGCCAAATAAATAAGTTGAGCGAATGTAGCGAAACAGCGAGTAGATCAAAAATACTCAACGGTGAGTTCAGCGAATTGTCACTTAACGATTGATCAAAAGTTGTGTTTGCTGAAAGCGCCCAACGATACATCAATTCAATTCATAGTCTTAACCCTTGCCCAAAAATTTAAAAATCTGCTGTAATATCGTACTACGCATGTGACTCATAAAGCCAGAAGAAATTGCTTACCTGTGGTCGTGCCCATTGATATGACTTGATGTTAGTCTGTGAATAGAAATATTAATAGGCGCAATACTTGGTCGGGTGTCTTTAATTTTTGCTGACTGCCCTCATCCTCAAGTTGCTGATAGGAATTTGCAGGGATGCGCCCTAAGTCGGACCCTAATAATACTTTTTATTGCTCGACTGTCTAACCTTGTGAATGAATTTTGTAGCTAATCTTCCACTTTTTATCACATTAAGGTCTGACGACTGTGACAGTCTGTTCAAACGTTTTTTATCCAAGCGGGTCCTTTGTTCGTTTTCCTTGTTAGCTCTTCAGTTTGGAGTCGTTATTTTGTTGAGACATTCACAGAAATGTCATGGTAAATTTAAAATATCATAACATGTCTTCCTTTAAAATTCTGCTACACTATTGAGCTTTCCTCAAAACTTCCATAGATATTAGCAATATGGTGCTATGATTCGCCATATTTGTCAATTTCAAAAGTGTTCCAAAGTAAGGTTCAAGTGTTGAAAGATCTTTGTATTGATTTCAGTTCACTAAATATTTAATTTTCACTTGATTACTGGTAAATCAGTTAGCCTTTGATTCACATTTACGATTGCCCCATACTCCTCGTTGGATTTATGTCTGATGCTTTACAGTGCAATACAATTTTGATACTCAAGCAGTATAAAGAAAAAAAACTTACATCAAAGCGAGCTGGGAAATGGTTCGCATAATACATCATAGAAATTTTAGACTGACCGTCACAGTTGTTGAACGGCTATTATATTAAAACTCTATGGTTAGAGGGAGAGTGGCTCTCACACAACCAGTGGATCGGAGGTCCAGGCATTGCTGAGTTATTTTCAGCTGCATGGTTTTGCAAGTGCCTGGAACTATTTCATGGAATATCGCTGTATGTACATACATATATACGTATGTATATGAGTTTGTACCAGAACGAATATATCTTCAAACACTTTGAATAACAGCGCCGATTGGAGAATGCGAAGTTCGGTAGTCGCAAAACAAACACTTTAAAGCATACATTTCTACCCTACCACTAGAGACTGGACACAATTGACAATTTTTTGCGTACTTCACTCTAAATTTTTTATTTTGCTTTATTGCTAATTCTATTTATTGTTATTGCTATACGAGTATGCTCTTTCGTTACCGAGGCGTGATTTGAATTTTTCAACTTAGTGAGTAGGACACATTTTTTTTACCTTAAAAGTAGATATCTAAAATATAAACACGTCTAGCTCCCTTAAGGGAATTGAACGTAAAAACATATACATATTTGTATGTAAAACTGTCGGAGCCAAGCAAGCAGCTTTCAGCTTACAACAAGACATAGTAATAAAAGATGCTAACTTGCTATGACAAACCTTTGGCTCTAATTTCAGCCAATTGTATTTTTCATGCTAAAAATAGTAAAATATTAAAGTACTTGGTGTTACCGCTTGTGATGAATAGTGAAAAGACGACTCACAAAAACTTTCACAAAAACAGTATACGATTTTGTCATCAGTGCTCATATCAAAAGACTTAAGAAGCGAACACGTTTTGTATAGAAAAAAATATTTAACGCGATTTACCTCCGAGAAGATTTAGGCCGAGCTTCTCTTCCAATTTGCGTCTTGCTCATTTTATTTTTCCCTACAAGTTGGCGGGACGGGACCTACATGTTTTATGACGACTCCAAACAGCATCTATAAGGCAGTTGAATTTGAAGTGAGAAGCTTTTCATGGCAGAATATACCCGGAGTGTTTACCAAATCACGTCCGAGGATCTACCCCGATTAGAAAATCATTTTTCTAATTGAAAAAAGTTGTTTCTAAATCTTTGATGTTACTTTGTCCGGGAGCTTAACTAGAGACCCTAGGTATGGTAGCACGCTACCACCATACTACGGTGGCCGCTTTAATATTTTGACAGTTTGTCTCTGATATATATAGTTTTTAATATTATTAGATTGAATATGTACAAAACTAATTATTCACAGGACAGGTGATGAAGACTCAAAAGGTGCAGCGTTCGATTAACATCAGAGAAGAGATGTAAAATGGGAAGCTGATTCCAACAAAAAGGGTTAGAACACTAAAAGCCGCTCATAGCATTCATCAGTGTTGATTCGGTTTAGTTCTCTAAGTTCACATTAATCCATCTGAAGAAATATGTGCTGTCCCCTCACCCTAACCATCACCGTTTCCTTTAACCTGTCTCTAAAATTGTTTATATATATACACACTAGCAGACCCCGCAGACGCTATTCTGCCTTAAATTTGGCCTACCTGCATACATTTTAAAAAGCTTTTTCCGTTTAACTCTGCCCTCCCCCTCTTCACTTTTTCCTAATCCTTTTATTCACCTCTCCCTCCGTCCTTTTCGCTTCATCATCTCCATCTTCGTCTCATTCTATCTCTCTCTAAGTCTATTTTTTTGTTCCAGTCCCAGTTCCAGTCCCACTCCGAGTCTCAGCCTCAGTCCTAGTCCTAATCCCAGTCCCAGTCCGTATGTGGTCGGAAAAAAGGATCGTAAACATTAATATAGGCAAATTTATATACCAAATTTCAGGCAAATCGAATATGACGTATGTAAATAGGCATGTAGGTGTTATTAATTCATGTCTCTATTTCGGCTTCGCATGCATATTTATCAGTTTTGCCAGATCGATGCGACTAAATCGAATATCACAATGACAATTACTTTAGAGCTCTCAGCAACAGCTTTCATTTGATATCCATTTTACCCACACTTTCTAGGGGTATCGGGGTCCAGGTTTTGGCCTATATCTCGAGACCCCAACCACCCAGCGGTATAATATATTACTCCATACTAAGGCACTCGTCAACAGCTTTCATTTAATATCCATATTCAATAAACACATTCTAGGGGTACCCTGGTCCACGTTTGAACAAAATCGACTGACGCATCTCTTCAAACACCGGCGACCAACTAACACACATTTTAGCCTTTCCTTTTATATATATATTTTTATTTTTCACCACCTGAAAATATGAGTGCCGCTGCGTATAAGTAACATTTTATTATTACGTATAAACGTTTAAAAAAATTGCAATAAAATAATATTGCGAATAAAAACTGAGAAATAACCTATCTATCCTCTATTTCAAGTTAGATCAAACCACACACGGGGTGCAAAACAAATTCAAAATCAGTTCAGTAGTTTAGGAGTCCATCGCGGACAAACATAGTGATACGTGATTTTTATATATAGAGATATATATATATAAAGGTATATATATATATATATATACTTGGAGCGATTTACCTCCAAGGAGATTTAAGCGAGGTACTCTTTCAATTCGTATCGTACCCCAATGGCAGCTGCAAGGCAAATGAGTTTTCACCAATACCAATGCTGAGGAGCGACCCCGCTTAGAAAAACTTGTTTCTCATTAAAAGAACTTCTTACTAAATTTTAATGCTTCTTTGCCCTGGAATTGAACCCCAGCTAAGCGGACCACACTACTTCCACACCATCATTGGCCTTTCACGATCTTTATCGCACTATTTCGGTCCCTCCTCCATCTATCTTATTCCACTTTGCGATATTTTCTCTTTTCTTCATTATTTGCTATCTCATGTTTTACACGCTTTCCTTCTGTCTGAAGAATTTCTTAGTTTATGCCGTTACAAGATACCGTTATGCAAAAAAAAATATATAATATGTGACCTTGCTCAGCTGTGTAACATAAATAAATTTTCTTTAAAAATTTCACCGTTCTTTGTCTTTTATTAAGAAAATCGTTCCTTGCAAAACCGCACATTCGTAGATGATGAGCCAAATGAAGATTGAAATTCCGCATATGATGCAATGATGCGCTTCCCAAGGCAGTCGGTTCTATGTACCGGAGCGACTCGGGATTTTTCCCGACCAAGGACTGTCATTTCAGTGTAACCCCATTTAATTTGTTTCGTCCCTCCCACAAATTGTCATCCTCCCAGCAGCTCCTTGCAGCAGGACTGCTCCATATTCTCTTGCTCCGGGAAGGTATCGAATCCAATCCGGGTCCGTCTCCTGACCCCGGTCCTTAGAAATGGTTTTGCTGCATCTGCCGGAAAAGAATCTTTTTAGGACGATCATACTCTGTTCAGTGTGTCTCGTGTAAGGGATGGTTGCATCGGACAGGTTGTTCTGGGCTTGATCCCAAAACCCGACGTCCACGTAACTTTTATAAATCTTTTGTGGCTCCTTGCTGTTCATGCCCAAGGGCGCCTCGTAGTCTACGTCTAAGCGCCCCCCCATTACCTTCCAGCAGCCCCGCTGCTCAGCAAGCCACAACAAGTACCCGCTGCTGCTCGCGCCTTACGGCGCCAACAACTCAAACAGCTGCTACCACTCATAACTACAATCTTCGTAGTAGAGTCGGAAGCAATGCTGAGCAACAGCCCCTGCCCCCGTCTTCTCCCCCCCTCTTTTCCGGCAGCTATCGTGTAGGTCAGGGAAACCAGACTCTTAGTCCCTACCTCCGTTTGCACCGTTTGCCAGCACAGAATATATATGTTTGCGACATCCGCCCAATGCAGCTCCTGCCTTGGGTGGTGCCACTTTCCTTGATGTTCTGGTCTCCGCGACGGCAACCCCTCGACGGGTTTCATCGCGCCATGTTGCCAGGTCGCAAACCCAAATCATCCGGGTACCCCAATGCTTGCCCAAGGACGCCCAGTCCCAGGGCCACAACAGCAATTGCGTCCTGGCCTTCCTCAACCCAGGCGTAGTCACCCGTCACTTACCCCCAGAGTGGCGACGTCTCCCCTCATGCACTTCAGAATTCTGCAGTTAAACTGTAATGGACTAACTGGGAAGATTACGGAGATAGTCAATTTCATGAAGCGGCACAACATCCGTATTGCTGCGATTCAAGAGACTAAACTCACAGCACGATCTGCATTGCAGACCTGCTCTGGGTATAATGTCCACAGAAAAGATCGCGAGAGCGGAAATGGAGGCGGCCTCGCGTTTATAATACACCACTCTGTGCAATATCACATATTTGATCCTGGCATCGACCGCAGGGACAACGTCTTAGAACGTCAAGGCCTATCTGTCCGGTCAGGCGATGCAAACCTAGAAATCATCAACATCTACATCCCCCCTGCCACCTGTTGCCCCGGTGGATACCGCCCTAATATCAGAGCCTTACTCACTGGAAACAATCGCATTATTTTAGGCGACTTCAATGCCCATCATGATCTATGGCATTCAAATTTGCGGGCGGACAGTAGGGGCGAGATGTTGGCGGATCAAATAGAAGAAACGACGCTCTGCACAATAAACGGAGACGCCCCCACACGTATGGTAGGAAGCTGTCACAGTTCGCCAGATATCTCAATCGTGAGCGCAGAACTCGTAAACTGCGTCAAATGGCAGCCGATGGTATCATTGGCATCCGACCACCTGCCTATACTTGTTTCGCTCGAGCGTACCGCCGACTTCATCGTCACCGAAAAACGCACTTTCATAAACTTTAAAAAAGGAAAGTGGGAAGAATATAAATCCTTTACAGACAACCTCTTTGCTGCCCTCCCTATCCCGACTGATGCCCGCCAAGGGGAGCGTGCCTTCCGCAAGGTCATTGAATCCGCCTCGGCACGTTTCATTCCCGCCGGGAGAATTCCCGAAATCCGGCCCCACTTCCCGGCGGAGGCCGCAAACTTAGCGAGAGAACGTGACCTTATAAGGCAGCTTGATCCAGGCGACCCCCAAATAAGGGATATAAACCAACGCATCAGATTGCTTGTGGATGAACACAAGCGGGCGAAATGGGAGGAGCACCTAAGAGGTTGTAACCTCTCTACCGGTGTGGGTAAACTTTGGTCCACCGTAAAGTCCCTATCGAATCCGACTAAGCACAAAGACAAAGTTTCCATCGCCTTTGGCGACAAAGTGCTGTCGGATGCGAAAAAATGCGCGAGCGCTTTCTGCCGACAATATATAATGCATTCTACGGTCGACAAAGTTAGACGGAGGGCCAACAGACACGCACATAAACACAAATTCAGCGCGTCACCAAT
The DNA here is from genome assembly GCA_029619165.1 of Eurosta solidaginis. NCBI lineage: Eukaryota > Metazoa > Arthropoda > Insecta > Diptera > Tephritidae > Eurosta > Eurosta solidaginis. The sequence continues at coordinate 28,437 of JARSSU010037125.1, read as the reverse complement.
CACCATCAGCGCTAAAGAGGTTGAGGACGCCATTGGTCGCGCTAAACCATCCAAAGCAGTGGGCCCAGACGGCATAGCCATGCCGATGCTTAAAAGCCTAGGGAAAGAGGGTTTCAAATATTTAGCGCAGGTCTTCAACCTGTCTCTTTCCACCTTTGTCATACCCGAGAAATGGAGAATGGCCAAGGTGGTCCCGCTACTAAAGCCTGGTAAACCAGCTAACATAGGAGAGTCGTATCGTCCGATATCTCTCCTATCGCCAGTAGCAAAGACGCTCGAAGCCATTTTGCTCCCTTATTTCCAAGCAAATTTGCAACTAGCCTCCCATCAGCATGGCTTCAGAAAACTCCATAGCACTACCTCCGCGCTAAATGCCATCAGCACCCAGATAAATTGCGGTTTAAATCAAAACCCCCACCATAGAACAGTACTCGTAGCGCTAGACCTATCAAAAGCTTTTGATACGGTCAACCATGGCTCGTTACTGCAAGACCTGGAAGGGTCTACCCTTCCCCCATGTCTTAAAAGGTGGACCGCAAATTATCTGGGTGGTCGGCAGGCATCGGTGCTATTTAGAAACGAAACATCAAAGCCAAGGAGAATTAAACAAGGGGTGCCACAGGGTGGTGTCCTATCCCCACTTTTGTTTAATTTCTACATATCTAAGCTACCTTCCCCACCGGAAGGAGTCACAATCGTTTCCTACGCAGATGACTGCACAGTAATGGCCACAGGCCCAGGCCCACAGATCGATGAGCTATGCAATAAAATAAACGGCTACCTCCCTGATCTCTCCAGTTTTTTCGCCTCGCGAAACCTGGCATTATCACCGACTAAATCTTCCGCGACCTTATTTACAACATGGACGTCCCAAATGTCGACCATTTTGAACATCCACGTCGATGGCTCTACGCTGCCGACTGTCCTACACCCCAAAATCTTGGGTGTGACGTTTGATCAGGATCTACATTTTGGTGAGCACGCAGCCGCAATTGTTCCGAGAATTCAGAGCCGTAACAAAATCCTCAAATCCCTTGCTGGCAGTACCTGAGGAAAATATAAAGAAACGCTCATGACCACATACAAAGCAATTAGCCAACCGATTACGTGCTACGCGTCACCCATATGGTCGCCAAGCCTAAAAATTACCCACTGGAAGAAGCTACAGGCCTGCCAAAATACTGCTCTCAGAATTGCCACGGGCTGCCTTCTTATGTCCCCAGAACACCATCTACATAATGAGGCGAGAATACTCCCCATCAGGGAAAGAAACGAGATGCTGACCAAACAGTTCCTGCTGAATACCCAGAAACCTGGGCATCCCAACAGACATCTGATTGACGAGCCAGCACCGCCTAGGGGCTTAAGGAGTCATCTCCGTAAGCATTTTGAGGAAATACGGCATCTGAGAACACAGTCGTATGAAGCGGAAAAAACATAAGCAGGTCCTTGGTGAACTCCACAAACAGGCGTCGGACCTTTATGCCGGGAATTGCCCGGTGAACCCAGTACTCAAAGTAAAGTATCCAAAACTTGCGGAAGAGGAACGCATACTCCCCAGGGAAACGCGTGTCACTCTGGCTCAACTTCGTTCTGGATACTGTAACAGGTTAAACTCTTACCTATCCAGAATCAACCCCGACATACAAAATGTATGCCCCGCTTGCAATGTGTCCCCACATGACACCAACCATCTCTTTAATTGTAATGTGGAACCAACGCCTCTAACACCCCTTTCCCTATGGTCCACCCCTGTTGAAACAGCAAGTTTCCTTGGACTCCCGTTAGAGGATATTGATGACAGTTTGTGATCGGTCGCGTCTGTTAGGTGGGGCGAAGCGCTGCTACAACAACAACAACAACAACATGCAATTATTTCGAATATCTCCTTTATTCACACTTCTTATCGAAACGAAAAACTGGGTTGAAGATATATTTCAAATCGGTGTTTTTTTAATGCAAATCAGTTTTTAGTCTCTCCTGTTAGACGTATGTACTAACGCTTACGCGGTTTTGCAAAAGTGATTTGCGCTGCTTTGCACTTTCACTGACCACATATGCACGAGGGTGGTCCCTATAAGTCAAACAAAATATTTTTTCCAGCTCCACCTCTTAGGATGTTAAAAGCTAAGTCAAAAATATTGTAAGGAATTCTGGGGAAATTCCTTTTGCAACTTCTGCTAACGTTCGTATCGCTGCTCTGTCGAATAAATAACTCCAATATTCAGTATTGCAAACTGGTCTTTATTTACACTACTTCGGAAGTAGTACAATTATACTTCACTAATACGTACTTCACAAAAGCGTGTTTAAATCAAACTGATTAGTCATTCCTCAGCTTGCGCTGCTTTTATACTCTCTGTTGCCTCGTCCGCATATTTCTCCTAAAGTCTAAATATTTGACCTTCTAGAACTGTTCTATCTCCTGCTTGGTAATTTAGCTATATGCGTGTGTATGTGTGAGTAACAATTTCTGCACTTCGCTGATGAATACATATGTGTATTGAGATAATTTTTTTGCTTTAAGCCGCTGGTTATGTGTGTCAAATATACTTCTTCGCCAGTGGCGTCCTTAGGGTATCAAAGGTGGGGCGCGTATCCTATAAAAATGCCGACTCACCAGGAAAATTTCCGACTGCATAAAATTTATATGAGAATTGATTAACCTAAGATAACGTGGGGAAATTTATGGTATAAAGCAAATTTCAAAGTTTGTATATTTGGAAAATCATGTTACATATATTTGGAAAATTATTTCAAATAATTGACGACCGCTATGTTGAGAATTTATAACTTCTCAAAGTACTCCTAGTCATTTAATTATCCAATGCTGTGTTTACGTCAGATCTGTATTCTGCGGTATTTCAATAATGACCGTTTTTTGACAACCTCGCGTAGATTTATTTCGTCCACTTTATCCTTTCAGAGTTCAAACGATCATCTCCCACTGTTGTCCGCAGATAATCCAAAACTATCTTCAATTTACTAAATGACCATTCACAAGAAGCTGATGTTACAGGAGCAGTCAAAATAAAACGAATGAGTTTGTGTGCCAAGGGAATGACATTTTTCAACATTAACGCTATTTTAGAAATATCTTTGAAGTTTTCACATTCTTGACATGGATTTAGAAGAATTTGTAGTTCAGCATGCAAACATTCTGGATCTCCTTTCAAAAAAAATTGAATCCACAAGACTTTAATAAATATTTTATGCAAGCAATCGGTTGGACTTAGCGCAGTGCTCTTTAATGCTCGAAGTATGAATGGTGAAAAATTGGATTATGTTAGGGATATATTTTCGGAATCAGATGGTGATGTTATCTGTGTCTCAGAAACCTGGTTTTCCTCTGACTTATCTGACGCCTACTATAGTATCCCTAACTATAGACTAACACCCGTAGATCGATTAGCTAGAAGGGGAGGGGGGGTTGCAATATATTGCAAGGCCTCCTTAAAGATTAATGTATTATCAGTGTCTAAAAATAGTGAGATAGAGTTTATTATAGCTGAAATTTCTGATAACATAAATAAAGTGCTAGTATCCTGTGTATATAACCCAAATAGATGTTACTTCTTAGATTCCTTTTTTGCTGAATTATCTTCGTTTTTAATAGACTTCGAGCGTTTTGTTATTTGTGGTGACTTCAATGTTAATTTACTCTTAAATGACTCATATGTAAATAAACTACTTGACCATATTTCAACTGCTGGCCTTACTATAGTCAACAAACATGTACCAACACGATACGCACATAATTCGACTCCAAGCTTGTTGGACCTGATTATTACGTCAAGTCGTGACCATATTACAAAATTTTACCAAATCAGCTTTATTTCTGACCATGATTTAATTTTTTGTTCACTAGATGTTACGTTCAATCGTCCTGTTGACACTGTTACCACTGTTTATCGTGATTTTAGGGCTGTTAATGCGGATGCTTTGTTTGGTGATTTGTGCAATGTTGATTGGTCTTTGTGTTGGTTTATTATTACTGTGGACGGCAAACTTGAATTTCTAAATGAAAACTTGTGTAAGCTGTATGACAAGCATGTCCCTTTACGTAGAGCTCGGGCTGATATCAATTCTGTTCCTTGGTATAACTGTAAAGTCAGGTCTGCTATAAGAGAACGAAATAGACTTTACGCGAAATGGAAGAGGAGACAAACTGAGTCTGCTTGGTCTTTATATAAAATCGCCCGAAACAAAGCCACCGTTATCATAAGAAAATCGAAGCAGATGTATTGCAATTATAAATTAAACCCGTTACTTCCGTCAAAAGATTTATGGCGAAACTTGAGGAGTCTTAACGTTCATGGGAAGTGTCAAAAGGACTGTCAAGTCGACCCAGATATCCTAAACGATTATTTTATTAGGTCAAGTGAGTGTCGGGACAGTCATATACCTCTGGACATTATAAGACATTTTGAGCCAGTGATTAAATTTGAATTTAAAGCAGTATCAGAATTAGAAGTATGTAAAACAATTTTGAACATCAAATCTAATGCTATTGGGGATGATGATATCTCTTTGAAGTTCATCAAACTCGTTCTGCCATTCATTTTAGGAACTCTCACACATATTATTAATCATTGCTTCACAACTTCTTGTTTCCCTGGGGAGTGGAAGAAGGCGTTAATTATTCCTGTCGCCAAAACATATAATGCTCTTGAGCCTTGCAATTATAGGCCAATTAGCATCTTAGCTGCATTTGCTAAAGTGTGTGAGTCCTTGATGGCGGGTCAAATTTCAGCTTATGTTAAGGAGATCAACCTGTTGAGTCCAGTGCAATCTGGATTCAGACCTAAGCATAGTTGCTCTACTGCAATGATCAAAATACTTGACGACATAAGAACTAGTTTTGACAAAAGTGACCTAACCCTCTGGTGCCTCCTTGACTTTTCTAAGGCCTTTGACTCAGTGTAGCACAACCTCCTTTGCAAAAAACTCGAATTCTACTTCGGGTTCTCCACTACATCTGTTGAGCTTATGGCCAGTTACCTGGAGGGAAGAACCCAGAAGGTAGTTTGCAAAAACTCTGCATCCAAATCTCTATGCTGATGACATCCAGTTATACCTATCTAGTCGTGTTGGCCTTGTCGAAGATTTGTGTTATAAAATAGTGACTTGTCTGCAATCTGGAAATGGGCTTGTGAAAACTGTCTATGCTTAAATTCTGAAAAGTCATATGTGTTGCCCATAAGTAAAAATTTTCCAAGTCTTCTAGACACCGCAAGCTAATAATACTACGATATTTATATTTGTCCTCATCGAGGCTGTTTTTTGTTAATGCTGTAAGGCTCTGGAACTCCATTCCTGACTCTCTCAAGGCTGATATGGGTAGGAGCAACTACGGGAAGCTAATTCATAGTTACTTCAATTCAGTGTGATTAATGTGGTTACAACATAATTTCATCTATATTCTATTCTTTCTTTCTTAATAAACTTAAGCACTTTCATGTTCTTATCAAACGTGTATTCTAGGTTAAGTATTAAAGTTGTTATAACAACTTCAATTTTATATTATTTATTTTGTTTTAAAACTTGCTGGTGTACTTAAAAAGACTTTGTCTTACAGATACAACCACTATGTCAAATAAATAAATAAATAAATAAAATAAAATAAAAATAATAGCTTCGACCGATTCAAATGTGACGTTGCGTTTATCAACTGGAATTTTAAAAATCTTTTGAACATGCAAAAATGGCGAAAAAGCGTCCTTTATATTATTTTGAATACCAGTGTCGAAAACATGAAGGACAGTTCTGAATTCTTTTGGGTAAAATGTCAAGAAATCGAAATCTTGAGCTGTTTCTAGTCTGTCGTTGTACTTTTTGGATAGACGGCACGTTCTGTGATGTTTCAAAAAATCACCTTCTGGACTGATTTCCAATTGTTTAGCAAAGCAAACAGAGCTATTGATCAGCGCATTGATCTGAATCTCATCATTCATTTCCTGGAATGATGCTGATGTACTTTCAATTAACAACAGAGCATCAATAACATTCAAATCTTCAGCTTCCAACCTCCCAGTTAAATGTTTGACTTTGAACATTATATATTTACAAAAAATAAGGAGCTAATGAAATCGAAATCTAAAGTTTTTTCAGCAGAGCTGTAGCGGATGTACCTGTTTTACTATCGAAAAATTCCGAATATATTTGCCCGACATGTTTTTGGCATAGTCGTAGGATTGGAAAACGATGTTTTTAATAGAAATTTTAAGTGATTGAGGAGCCGACAGAATTTTATTGGACAAGTCTTCTCCCGTATTTTTGGTCAGGACGACATCCATTTTCAATAACCGTGCAACCAGAACAAGTTCGCCCTCAATTTCAAGCATGTATCGGATGTTGAAAGCAAATCGATCTTGATGAGACGGGTCCCGAGTAGTGTCAGCCATGACAGAAAAAATACATGCTTGGTTGACTTCCTTTACAATGGCTTATTGAGTTTCTGTCCCTAAGAGATTAATGAATTCATTTTGTGTGGCTAGACCAAGATACGAGACGTGACGTGGTCTTCTTGAAGTTTCATCTAACCATTTCTTCCATAAAGGGCAATGGCGTAAAACTAGGTGGGCAATTTGTAGGAAATTTTCATCGCCTTTTTCCAAGGTGTCATCGTGACCACGAAAAGCCAAGCCTTGCCTTCCCAAAGTTCTAGAAACATCAACTATGATTTGAACAACTTTCAAATGGTATTTTTTTCGTGTGCTTCTTGAATCGTGTGTTCTCTGATGGATTTGTTCATTAAGATTTTGATATTGGCTCCTTCATTGATGAAATTGCAGTAATCCCTTAAAGCGGCTCGATGAGATTCTGAAGTGAAATGTTCAGTCAATTTTCCTTTTTTATTTTGACCTCGGCTCTTCATTTTATGCCACTGACGAACACCTACCGATACCCATTCTGGACTAGTTTGCGATATCCCAATGCCTTCCGAAAATAAAATGAAAACAAAGCAAAATGCAGCGTCTTTATATGGACATGCAGCAAATATTTATTACGCCAAGATTGTTTTTATCTTCTTTTGCAATTTCCAACAATTTTTCAATCTCTTCGTTAATATTCTTTAAACAGTCGGTTACATCGCGGAAATATGCTGTCAAATTTGGCACAGCTTCATTTTTTATTCTACTCAAGACCTCACTCATTCTTTCAAAATTTGTCAGAAACACAGAAATCTTGCCGCAGAATTGAACCCAAGTGTCTGTTTCTTTCGATGGAAATAGTGAAGTCGATGATGGTTCACGTGTTAGTGTTAACTGATCTGGTAATTGTTGTGATGGTGATGCACCTGGCAACGCAGTAAGAGCTTTGGGAAATGATGGTGCAACTTCTGCAAGATGTTGAGAAGAAACAGAAGTGGAGCTATTTTGAAGTAAATATTGTGTAGGCGATGCCGTTGGATGTTCAGGCATAGCAAAATCTGAGCTCCATAAAGTTGAACACTGTCGAATTGATGAAATCGGAGGCTTTATTTTGGATGCCTTGAATGGATTTAACGGAGCTCCTACATGTTTGACTTTGACGCGATTCCCAATATTTTTGGCCGCTTCGTGTCTAGTCTTATAGTCATCGTCAAACTGACTTCCACATTCTTCACATTGCAACTTCGTTCTTTTCCTCGACGGCTTCGACATTTTGTTGAAATCTAGAAAGTACTCTTTTTGTAGGAATAATTAAACAAGTAAACATATATGTAGGTATACTAAATAATACAGGAATTAGCACTGCACTTACCAATCCGAAATTAGTTTTGAAAAATACAATTGAACGCGATGACCAAATGATTGATATTTAAAGACTTTCTAAGAATCCAAAGTATATTTTTTTAAGCTTAGAGAATTTTTCATAAATGTGGATAGTTGCAAACGTTGACCTATTTCATTTTATTATAGCAACCACCAAAAATTTCTATAACTAGTTAACTGAAACAATTATCTAAATAATATAGAAAATTGCACTGCACTTACCACTCAAAATTAATTTTGAGAAATGTAAGTAATTGAATGCTATCAGCAATTGATATTAAATAACGATGCGCACGCAATGGCTCCCAACAACAACTAAATCGATTTCGGTAGAATAACACGGAAAATTATCACAGCATGCTGTTAAAATTCAAATGAAATTCAAATTTTGAATTGCGCTAGTAACGGCAAACTGCACGACAATCGCACTTAAACACAACTGTTTAGTCCTACCTACTCAACGGTTTGGATTTTAGCTCAAATTATTTATCTTACATTTTTCACTTAACGGGTTTTGATCGGCTATTTGGCACTTCTTTCACATTTCAAAGTGTTGTTTATGAAACAATCCTTTCGGTTTTAGATTAAAAACTGAGTAGTAAAGTGGTGTAAAATGATGGTAATGGGCTGACTTATAAAAAATACCAAAACATATCACGTTTTGAAGCACGCGTTTATTTGATTAATAAGAACCACCCTAATATACAGACTAGTTTTTTGAAATAAAATGAAATTTTTTTCCCAAAACTAAAAATAATCTAGCAGTTAATATTGCATGAAAAAAAAACAGATTTTCTCAGCACAAGTAAAAGAAAAAGGCTAATGATTCTTTATAATTACAGGATAATCAAATAAAAGTAAAACATCATTCAAGTGCCCAACCTCGCACTAACTCACTTTTCTTATCATGTAATTTATACATTTTATTATTATTTTGTTTATAGCGTCATAATTAAGGGCATGACACGACATTTAGTAGAACGTGTTTAAATTTTTGGGCGGTCATTCACCGCTTACAATAACAATTCAATCAGTTTTATAAAGCAACCAAAAAACGTGCACTTGCTATACCCAACCAAAATTATCATAATATTGTTTCGTACCTTTTTATCTATAGCAATCGCGTTGTGAACATTTACTCTTTGAGGGACATTTCCATTCCCTTGCATGTGTACGAACTTTGGTTTTTATTACATTTTTTAAAGTTAAGTACATGTCGTTAAAAACTAAAGGGAATTGCAAAAATTGTATTTCGTTTTCGAGCCTTTAATAACTTTTTAAACATTGATGTAAGCATTGACAGCGCCACTTGGGAAAAAAGTATGCTTGTTTTGTTTCTTCATAACTTTCTTTCGATAAGACGCATTCTGAAAGGTCTGTCCACTTCTCGCTGGTTCGCAAGAATTTTATGTATCAATTTGTAGCGTCCACGTTTTTGATGTTTACGACAACAACTCTTTCATTTTGTCATGTGATCGTAAAATTAATTTGCCAACAAATCAAGCACACAAATAAACTCGTAAAATATATAACGTGGCAACATACAAACATAAATATTAAGCGACTTTGGTGATATGAAGATAGCGAAAACGAAAATTGGGGAAAATGTTAGCCCACGAGAGGCACTGGTTATTCGCATTGCGCATGTGTCCTGCATATTTTGCACGATTTGCGTGCGTTTTGTACTCAACGCCGTCTGTGCTGTGTGGAATTTTAATGATATTGAACTACGTATTTTAATAAGCACAGCCAAAGTCCATAATAATGATGGAAAAACATATATTAAAGTGAACAAATTGTGGGTCATGATTGAAATACGCTTTTTTTACAATTTGTAGTTGGATTTTTATTTATAAATATTAAATAAAAAAATAAATAAATGTGAGGGGCGATAGGCTTCTCTTCCAATTTGCGTCGTGCTCCTCTTGATTTTCCCTACAAATTGGCCGGACGGGACCTACATGTTTTATGACGACTCCGAACGGCATCTGCAACGAAGATGAGAGCTTTTCATGGCAGAAATACACCCGTAACGCTTGCCGAGGGGCAAACCCCGCTTAGAAAAATTTTCTTCTAATTGAAAAACCTTATTTCGAAAATTTTGATATTGCTTTGCTCGGGGTGTGAACCCAGGGCATACGGTGTGGTAGGCAGAGCACGCTACCATCACACCACGGTGGCCGCCATATAAATATTACCGTATGGTAAATTGTTGTATATCTTCTTCTTCTTAATATATAAAATCACGTGTCACTATGTTTGGCGCAAATGGACTCCTAAACTACTGAACCGAATTTGAATTTGTTTGCACCCCGTATGTAGTTTGATCTAACTTGAAAGATAGGATAGGTTATATCTCAGTTTATATTCGCAATATTATTTTATTGCAATTTTTTTTAAATGTTTATACGTAATAATAAAATGTTACGTATACGCAGTGGCACTCAGGTGGTGGGGATATACTTCCGTGTAATTACTTGGTGTTTAACTAAACAACGTGCTTATCAATAAAAAATATTATAGCGAATTATATTAAGTATCGCACATCACCAGGCTCGCCGAGAGAGGGGACGGGGGTATCTGAGGAGCCCCAGGATTAAGAGGTACTATGACATTTTTTTTAATTCACGAAAGTCTTTAGTTGTTCCATGTGCAATTTTTAAGCCGAATTTCTAAAGCAACGAAAATCTGCATTTCGTTTTAATATTATAGTGAAGTGTTGAAAATAAAAATCTATATATATAAAAAGAAAGGCTAAAATGTGTGTTAGTTGGTCGCCGGTGTTTGGAGAGATGCGTCGGTCAATTTTGTTCAAACTTTCACACAAGTTGCGTAAACCTCACGCGGTGGTTACTACATAGGTTTGGTTGCGATCGACGTACAGGGTCTCGAGATATAGGCCGAAACGTGGACCCGAGTACCCCTAGAATGTGTTTATAGAATATGGATATCAAATGAAAGCTGTTGATGAGTGCTTTAGTACAGAGAAATATATTACCCAGAGACGGACTGGGACTGGGATTAGGACTAGGACTGGGACTGAGACTCGGAGTGGGACTGGGACTGGGACTGGAACAAAATACATACCACCCTCTGGGACAGGAAATAAGGGTTGCAGAAGAATGAGAAGAAAAAGAGAAGAGAAAAGAGAGCAGGAGATTAAGAAAGAGATAGAATGATGGAAGATGGAGATAGATGAAGCGAAAAAGACGGAGGGAGGAGTGAATAAAAAGATTAGGAAAAGGTGAAGAGGGGGGAGGGCAGAGTCAAAAAGCTTATTAAAATCTATGCAGATAGGCCAAATTTAGGACAGGACAACGTCTGCCGGGTTTTCTAGTTCAAATATAATAAATACATGTTATATCAGCGATGGGCACATCGTCTGTTATAATTTTGTAGCGAATTTCAGAAAATTCTTGATTATTCCGCACCTTCTGTTATAGTTGGAATCGCTGAACTGTGGAATAAATAACTCAAATTTCGGTATAGCAAAATATTTTTTTATTTAAAACACTATGTGGTAGTAGTCATTATTCCTCAGCTTGCGCTGCTTTTATACTCTCACTAGCCTTGTAGGCCTATTTCTTCTAGGGTCCAGACATTTCGCGGACAGCTGCTTCGTATACTTGCTTGTTTATTTCTCGTTTCTGTATAAAATAGTTGGTTATTTAGCTGTATTCATGTATATGTGTGAGTAATGTCATTTGCGCTGTTAGCTGATTATATTACTCTTTCTTCTTCGCTCTTAGCTTTGCTGTTTACATATATTTATGTGAATGTATTTAGTTGTAGACCCTATGCTGAAAGCTTAGGACCGATAAAAGTCACGGAAATAATCTCTGCATGAACCCAACCTACTTGATCTAGACACAAAATGAAACTTGTCAGTGACCCAAAGGACCTCTAAAATTCCTGGGCGGCTATGTGTTTAAATTTTCCATTTTGTTTTGTTAGACACAAATTGCAAATTAAATATTTTTCTATGCAGATCTAACCAATATCTAACAAGTAAGGAAATCTAAGTTAGGGTGAAACCGAACATTACATACCCAGCTGTACACTTGGAATGCTGTTGTTGTTTGTTTTGTGTGCTTAATAGTGTTACAAGGCTGCGCAGAAATACATATACATATGGTTCTATTCTGAAAAAATTTTTCTTCGAGTTATGGCTCCCGAAACATAAAAAATTGCTTAGTCATAAAAGGGATGGTGCCACGCCCATTTTTTTAAATTTGAAGTTTTTCTATTTATTGTCATAAATCCACTTGGGAAATGAAATAATACTGATATAAAGCTCTTTTTTGTAAAGATATAGCTTATTTTATTCGTCCATGGCCCTTTTAAAAATGTTTTATATAAAAGTGGGCGTGGTCCTTACCCGATTTCGTTAATTTTTCTTCAAAGCATTCCTTATGGTAATGGCAACCTCTCTGCCGAATTTTGTTAGGATAGGTTTAACGATTTTTGATTTATGATTAATAATATTTGTAAATTGATTTTGTCACGTGGGCGGTGCTACGCCCGTTTTAAAATTTTTTTTCAAATTCTTATCAAGAGTCTCAATATCAGTCCATACGTAAAATTTCAACATTCTCGGTGTATTATTTACTAAATACATAATCAGGTTTTTTGTGTTTTCCAAAATGCTATATATATAAAATCGGGCGTGGTTATCATCCAATTTCGCTCATTTTCAATACCAATCTATTCTGGGTCCAGATAAGCTCGTGTACCCAATTTGGTGATTATATCTCAATATTTACTCAAGTTGTCGTGTAACGGACAGACGGACGGACATAGCTCAATCAAATTTTTTCTCGATATTGATGATTTTGATAAAATATGTTAGTAAATAATTGAAGTCGTAATGATTGTTTTAAAGGGGAGGGGGGGGGGGAAGGGGGGGAAAAGGGGGGGGAAGGGGGGGGGGGGGGGGGGAAAAAAAAAAAAAAAAAAAAAAAAAAAAAAAAAAAAAAAAAAAAAAAAGGAGGGGGAAAAAAAAAAGGGGGGGGAAAAAAAAAAAGGGAAAAAAAAGAGGGAAGAAAAGGGGGGGGAAAAAAAAAAGGGGGGGGGGGGGGAGGAAGAGGGGGGGGGGGGGGGGAAGGGGGGGAGGAGGGGGGAAAAAAAAAAAGAAAAGAAGGGGGGGGGGAAGGGAAGAAAGGAAGAAAAGGGAAAAAAAGAAAAAAAGGGGAAAAAAGAGGAAGGGAAAAAGGAAAGGGGGGAGAAAAAGGGGGGGGAGTGAAAGAAAAAAAAAGAAGGGGGGGGAAAAAAAGAAAGGGAAAGAACGAAAAAAGGGGAAAAAAAAAAAGAAAGTTGGGGGGGAAAAAAAGAGGGGGGTACAAAAGGGGAGAGAAAATTTTTACAGGGGGGTGGGGGGGGGTTACTGCCAAACGACACAAAAAGGGTTGGACGGCAACCCCCTTGCCGCCCAAACCGTCCACCTCCTTATTGTGGCCCCTTTAAAAGATTTTCTTCCCCCTCAAAGTTGGCCAGGTTAAGGGAAGACCAAAAATGGTTACGTTTCCCCCACCTTGGGTTTTTTTGTCGTCCCCCTTTGTGAACCCCTGGGAGGACCCGCCTTAAAATAACTACCTTAAACTTACTATGGCCCCCATATTAACTGGGGGTTCCGAAGAGAAAGAGGGGACGGCCGCCTCCCCCCAAGCTGCCCCCGAAGCCCATCGAGCGCCCAATGGGTTTTTGCGGTTCGTTTTTTTAACGACCTTTGGTTTTTTTGTCTTTGGCTACCAGGGTCCCTTACAGGGTGGGAATGGGTTGCAAAAGAATGGCCCCCCTACAGGTGCGGAAAAAAAAAAAGAAAAAAAAAAACCGTCCCGGGGGGTTTTTTTTTTTTTTTGTTTTTTTTTTTTTCAGGGAGTCCCCGTTAATGCAAAAAGGCCAAAATTCGATTTAAAGTCCCCCCCCTGCATAACCCCCCTCCTAATTTGTTTTGAGGTAATTGTTTTTTTTTTTTTTTTGTTTTTTTTTTGGTTTGGCTTTCCCCCAACCACCAAAACAGAAACTCCAATAGTAAAATAGAAAATAGGGCCTTTTTAACAATTCGCCTTTGTAAAAACCCCAATGAGAAAAGAGAAGGGCGATAGGCCCCAACGGGAACACCCCCAGCATTTCCCTTTTACATGCAATAGAGTTGGCCCCCCGTTTTTTTTTGAGGCCCTTCCTTACCCCCCTCCCCTTCCCCCCTCCCAAGGTTGAGCTTCCAATGACAGCTTTACTGTCTAGGAAATGAATTCCCTAGTGTATGTTTTTTTTTTTTTGGTGGCAAGGTTTTTTCTCCTTGGTCAACCGCTCCTCAACCTTAGGCCCCCCCCTTGGTTCCAATTTTTTGGGAACCCTTGTAACCTTCTTTTTTTGTAAAACAAGACCAATTATCCCGCCCCCCCCCCCTTCCCCCCTCCGCAATTGCCTTTTTTCCAAAAAAAGCCCGACATTAGGGATGCCCAGGGTAATGAAAAAATTATCCCGAAAATCGCCCGACTCCATCAAAGAACTAATCGTTTGAAAAGGCCATTTTTTTTCCCCCCCCCACCCTTTGAAAAACCAAATTTTGCAACGTCATCTTGCCGTAAAGCCTTAAGTTTTTTTAAAATCGGGTCCCTTCTCGGAATTTTGCCCTGAGGGCAGTTGGTTTGATGACCAAGAAGTTGGTGTCCCCCCCACCAGCAAAAAAAATAGTGGGGATAAAGCACCCCCCTTCCCCCTGCGGCGTGCCCCCCTGTTTCCCCCCCCCCCACTTGATTTTTCGTGGCCCTTTCCGGTACAAAATCCCCCCATTGGGGGGGGGGGGGAAATTGGAAAATTCTTTTTTTTCCTGCAATTTTTTTAAAAATGCCAAGCACCGATCCATTCTGGATTAAGGCCAGGAAAATGTACTTTTTTTTTAAAAAATGTAATTAAAAGTCCAATCCATATTCCGCCCACCAATTTTTGCCAACCATTAGTATTGCAAAGCCCCCCGGGGGGGGGCAAATGTGTGGTCCAAAGAAAAGAACTCCTAGACATACTCCCTTATATAATTCCCAGGGGATTTTCTTCCCTTATGCTTTAAAATTAACCCACCCCTAATGCCAATTGCCGATGTCCCCCTAAACCGACCTTGCCCCCCCTTTGGTGTACGGCATTGCCTGGTGGTTTTTTGTGGAGAGCAAGCTTTTTTTTCATCCACGTTTTTGGACCCTTTTATGTACACATCTTTAAATCAGCCCTCTCAAAGGTTTATTTTTTGAGCAGAAAATGATGTTTAAGCTCATGGTCCCCCACTAAATAGTTCCCTTTTTTGGATAAACGTGAACCCGATCTTCCCCCGCCTTTTTTTGGTAAAAAGAAAAAGCTCAACGAAGGGCAGTTTTCTCCAAGAGTGCGGGTTACATGATTTTTTCCAGTCCTTAAGTGCCACCCATCGAAATAATTATTTTTTTAAGCCCTTTCCCCACGACCCCCCGCCCCCTACTTTGAAGACTTTGGTAAAGCATGGGCCCGGGAAAATTTATACCATTCCCTGGGGCCCGGCGAGTTTTAAAAACTTAGAAAAAACTTGTTTCTCACTGCCCACCTCGATTTCTTGGGGGGGTAATCGGTCCCCCACCCAAGCCCCGGCCACCACTAGCTCCCGGTGGAAAAATCGAAAGGTGGTGAGTGATTTGTCCTGGCTGGTTTCCCTTTCCCTCCCTAACCATCTCCCCCCCCCCCCCCCTCCCAAATGGGAAAATGTGGTATCCAAGAAGCACCTCAAGGGTTTTTCCCTCCTATCACGTGACCCATTTTTCCCCCGTTTTCTTTCTTTCCTTTTAAAATTAGTACCCCCCCCCCCCCTGGACCATATGTTTTTTTTTTTTTTTTGGGCAAGACCCACCTTTTTTTGGAATAGACCTTGTTTTTTTTCCAACCCGTTTGCTTGTTTTTTCCCCCTGGAGCAACTTCTAGTGGTGCCACCCCGTTAACAGGAAAATTTTTTTTTCCTTTTCCCCCACTTGGATTTTTTTTTTTTTTTTTTTCCCTCCCTTTCGCCCTGGGGTAAAAATTTTTCCAACGCTTGTAGAATCCCAGTAAAAAAAAAAGAAAATTTCCCTGTACTCCCCGGTCCCCCCCCCCCCCCGACCACGCCCTTTTCGCTTTTTTTCCCCCCCGGGCAGGTCTTTTTGCGAAGTTTTTAAACAATTTTTCCTTTTTTTAACCGTGTCCCCTTTTTCCTTTAGAAAGACCTCATCCTCAAATTTTGGCTCCCACCATGGGGCGGGCCTTTTTTTTTTTTGCTTTTTTTCAAAAAAAAAGGGAAGACCCTCTTGAAAATCCCCCTTTCATTAGAGGGCAAGCCCCTTTTTTTGTTATTTAATACGCATCCCCCCCCCCCCATAAGCCGTCCCCGCTTTTTTGTTTTAAGGAAAAATTTTCATTCGACTCCCTCCAGGTTTTCCTGCTTACATTTGCAAAAAAAACTCTTCTTTTTGGGGTTTGTTTTCCCCAGTTTTTTCCACGTTTTTTTTTCTACATGTTTTTTTTTTTCCCCTGGAAATTTTAGGTCCCAAATTCGTTTTTGCCCTAAGGGTTTTTTTTCTTAAAGGTTTGTTTTCCTCCCCTTTTCCCCTCTACCCTCCTTTTAGTGGGGATGCCCCTTGAAAGCCTTTACTTATACGCAATGGTCCCACCCCCCAGAAAAAAGGGAAGCCCCCCCGGAGAAAGGATGGTCCTTATTCGAGAAACCCCTCCAATTCATACCTGTTTGAAATAAATTATTCACGCTTTTCCGGAGCTCAATGTAAAAAATCCAGAAAAACATTTTGCCCCCTGGATGTTTTTGGGACCAATGTAAATGGTACGGAAACAAATTTCCCCCCTGTTTTTTGGCTAATTCTTGCAAATTGGTTTTTTTTTTTGCAGGAATGAGTTAAACAAAAATAAGGAGAAATTTTCGCCTCCTCTCCGTTTCGTAAAAAAATCCCTCCCCTCCCTCACAGCCAATTGTGAGTTGGCCGCAAATTTGCAATCTTGCCGCCCTTATGACCCCAAACCGCCCCCCTTTTGCGCCCCCCTTTTTGCCCTCCTGTACTAGCCCCCTTTTTTTTTTTGGCACTTCCAATCGGTGGGAAACCTCCCCGCAAGCAAAAAAATGGGCCCGCAATGTAGCGCAAACAGGAAAACGCCCAAAGGGGATAAAATTTGCATACTTTTTATGTTTTCCCCCCTTTTGCCTCCTCCCCCAACGACCACCGCTTCTACGAAGATTCTCCTGTTGGTGGGGTAATTTAGGCCCAGCATATTAATGAATGCAAGCTTTGTTTTTCCCTTAACCCCATTTTACTAACAGCTCGCCCAAAACCCCGTCCCCCCCCCCTTTTCCGTTTTTGGTGCGTAAAGTAAAAACCCGCCCAAAACCCCGCGCCGCCCCCGGGTTAGTCCAAGAAACAAACCCTTTTTTTTTTTTTTTCCTCCCCGATGAGAGCCCACGGGCCCTTTTTTTTCCCTGATTCCAAGCGCCACGTCCCCCAACACGAACCCCCTCCTCAAAGGGTTTTTGTTTTTGTTTTTTTTTTTTTAGGAGGAAGTGTTTTCGCTCCGAACGGCCCACTTTACTGTGTTTTTTTTTTGGGGAGGTTTTTTATTCTGTAAAAGGACTTTCCGCAGCACCAAATTGGCCCCCCCTGTTTTTGTCTCCCCCTTTCCAAGCACCTTTTTTCGTCCCCCCCTTGACGTCCCGGTTTCGTCCCCCCCCCCCTCCCCCCACTCCCCTTGCCCCTTTGTTTTTGGTTTTTGTTTTTAGAGGTAAAAAATCCCGAGGCCCCCTTCAGCCCCCTCGTGAATGTTTGTTTGGTGCCCGTGTGTTCCTCTGTGGCGAGTTCACAGCACCATTTTTTAGCGGCGGTTTTTTTTTGGTTCCCCCCCTTTCCTTCTTAGCAAGGTTTCGTGGGGGTTGACCGTTCCCGGGGACCTTCCCCCCACCTGTTCCCCTTTTGTTTTTTTTTTTTTTTTTTAATCCCTTAGGCCCCCCCCCTTCTGGAAAGGGTCCTTTTTTTTTTTTTTTTCGACTTTTCGCCCCCCACTTTCCCCCAGCGTGGTTAAGGATTTTTTTTTTTTTTAAATCCTCCGGGACTTTTTCCCTTTTTTCAAAAACTGAGTCCCCCCCCCCCCCCCCGCAAATGTAAAAAATTTTTGCCCAGTTTGCCCCAGAAAAGGACCCCCCATTTTTGTTGCCAAGCTGGTGGGGGGGGTACCAAATATCCCCTTTTTTTTCGCCCCACCTGGGTTTTGTTTTTTTTTTTTTTTAAAATTTTGGGAAAAAGATGTAGAACCTTGACCCCATTCCTCGGTAGGCCGCCGAAAAGATACAGTAAAAAGTAAACCATATCGCCCCAATCCCTGTGGTCCCCCGGGTAAAAATGTTTTCGGGAATTCCCCTGGGATTTTCCCCTGAGAAGTGTCGCAAGTTGGTATCCCCCCTTCCGACTTTCCTCAACGCAAATGGGTATCCAATTAACCCTTTTTAACTTTTTTTTTTATTTTTTGGTACCCCCGTGGTGGGGTTGGGATTTGCCCTTTATTATCCAACCCCCTCAAAACCGCCGCCCCCCAAATTTTTTCCCCCCGGGTGCCTTTGCCTTGTTTTTGGGAAGGTTTTTGTTTTTTTTTTTGGAAAACCGACCCTTTTATTTTTCCTCCGCCACCGCCAAGCCTCCGCGATGTTTGTCGCAACGCCTAATCATCTTGACAACACATTTTTTAATAAAACCAATCCCCCCCCCGAATCAAAAAAGGTGAAAGGGGCCCTTTTAAACCCCTCCCTAACTTTCCGTAGTTTGGAAACTTTCCCTTCCTGAACCCCTGGCAAAAGAAGCCCTTTTTTTCGAAAGGTTAAGGTTTGGGCTACCTCGCTAAATTGGGAAAACCCATTCGCCTTGATGCCCACCCTTTTGCAGCTTTTTTTTTTTGGGGCCCCCTTACTTTTTTTGTTCCCCCCCCCTTGGGTCTATTTGGGCGACTGCCCCCCCCCCTGCCCTCCGCCGGGCTCTTAGGAAAACTGGGTCCTTTCTGCCCCTTTCCCTTTTTGAAAAAGCACATTGGTCCCCCCCGCCCCCTTTCCCCCCCTGCCCGAAAACGTTTGCGCCCCCTCTTCATTCTGCCCATTTCCGACCCGCTTTCTTCCCCCCTCCCCTCGTACCGGTTGCGAACCGAGGGTTTTTTTTTTTTAAATCGCAGCAAACCCCTATTTTGAAACTGCCCCTTTCCGAACCTACTTTCCTTACCGGCCTTTCAATGGGCCCCCATTCCCAACAGGCGCTTCGATCTCCCACCTTCTTTGTTGGGTTCGACAACCTGCTTTCCCAAGCGGTTGTTACAATTTTCTTTAAGTGGGCTTGCAAAAAACGGAAAATAAACCTGGGCGGAGAGAGCTTTCTTTTACTTCCCCTCTGCTTCCGTAACACCCTTCCCTCCACTTCTTCTACTCCCCGTTTTTTTTTCATTTGTGTGCTTTCCCCTCCAAAACGGAAGGTGAGTTTTTTTTTTTCATTTGAATCAGCACTAAACTCCCTTCGCCTTCCCCGAAAGTCCGAACGCAAAATCGCCTTAATTCCCCCCGTTAAAATTTGTTCGTTTCCCCCCTTTTGGATTTTGCGACTCGTCCCCCTCCCTCCTTTACATGCCTCAAAAAAAAAAAAAAAAAAAAAATGTATTAAACATTCAGGTTAAAAATGAGTTTTTTTTTTTGGGTCTTCCAGCCTTTGGTCGTAACGAACCACCCTGCCCCAGACAAAGGCGGGCTCAGCGGTCCCAGTTAATTTAATAATGTACGGGGGAAAAAAAGAAAACCGGTCCCCCGCCCACAGCAAAAAAGCGCCCCCCTTTACCTGCCGGTTAAAAGGCCAAAATTAAACCTTAACTTTTCCCCGAAGAAATGGCCCCGGTTTTAATCGGGAAGGGGCCTTCCGGTTTTCGAATACAGCCCCGAAAAATTTTAATCCCCCCCTGGCCTGCAAAAAATCCGTCCAATAGGTATTTTAAACGGAGTCCCGCATAAAAAAAAAAGAAAATTCCCTGGAAATATTAGGGGGTTTTTTGGTCCAGTCCTAAAACAGCCTACCGGCCTCCAATTTAGTCCCCCCCCGGGCGCTTTTTTTAATGGGAAGTTTTTTTTTCGCTAAGCCCCCCTTCCACCAGCCACGGACAAGGTGGCCCCCTACCCTATTGAGGGGGAAAATTAAGATTTTTTTTACATGTGTTACAACAGATTTTGGTTGTTTTTTTTTTTTTCCCCCCCCAAGGTTAAAGTGGAAGAAAAGTAGGAAATCTGGGCGGGGGGTAAATACTGGCGCTTGATTCACGGGAAAAATAAGCAGATTCCCAATAACCCAGGCCTTCCGGAATTTATGGAAGCGGTTGTTTTTTTCCCGAAGCGGAAAATATTTTAGCCGTAAACAAAAAGTAGTAGGAAAACCCCTTGGAAGAAGGAAAGTAGCTTAAGCTTTTTTTGTAAACCGTGGTTTTTTTTTTTTTTAAAAACTTTTTTTTTTTTATATTGTGAACAGTCCCTTCAGGGCAAGCCAAATTTTAAAGGCATAATAAATTTCCTTTCCCGCAAATAAAGCAAGCAGCAAAAAAATCCCTAAATTGCGTTGTTTGTATAGTGTTAAGCCCCCCAGTCACCCCCCCCCCCCCCCTCCCTGGAGAGAAAAAAAATCGTTGAACCAGGGAGAAGAAGCAAACGGTTAGAACAAATAACCAATAGTCCTAGATATGGGTCCCGGCCAGGCCAAAAAATAAATGGGAAAATAGTTGTTATTTGGAGGGAAAATGAAAAAAAACGAGGAATCCGATACATCGCGAAACTAAAATGGGCGCATACCATGTGAAGCTGAGTCTCGGCTGAAAAAAATGGGTCCCAATTTAGATTGGGCCGGAGAATTTAAGCGAAGGCGAGAGAAAATTGCCAACATGAAAATCGAACCAAGCGGGAAAAAAAAAAAAAAAAAAAAAAAAAGGCCGGGTTGGAGTTTTTTTCAACCGCGGGGCCGGCTATCTTTCTCCTTTTCACTTCCAGAAAAAAAAACTCTCTATTCTCCTCTCTCTCCCTCTTTCTCCCCTCTTCTCCCTTCTTCTTCTTTTTTCAAGTCTGCCTTTCTCCCTTCTTTCCCAAAAACAACAAAACAACGGGAAAGGGGAGGAGGGAAAAAAAGAGGAAGAAGATTAGGCCCCGCCGGGCCGCTTTGAACCTCCCAAACGGCCCCCCCCTTTTTTTCTTTTTCCCCCCGCCTTTTGGTCCCCGAATCAATTGGTGCCAAAATCTCCTCCCCGCCTTCGCTTTTAAATAAATCTTAAAATTCTCCCTCTGCGCGGCCCCAATTCCCTAAAATTTTAGGGGGAAATTTTAACGGAAGCAAAGGCCCCTTTCCAAGGGATTTGGCGCCCCTTTTTTTTAAAAGCAAGTTTTTTCCCCCCGTCCCCCGCCTTTTTTTTCTTTTTCCATTTTCCCAACTCTATTTCCCATTATGCCCCCTGGGAAACCCCAATAAATTAGATTGTTATGCCCCCCTTCCCCCCTCTTCCCTTTCTTTCAAAAAATCTCCTTCCTCTCCAAAAAACTGTCACGATTTTTCCTTCTCCAGAGACCCCCTTGCCTTTTTAACAAAACTCTAACCACGCAAATTTTTGTTTAAGGATTGCTGTGCTTATGGGCGAGATTTTTATTGCCACTTTAAATTTGGCTTGCCCTGAACTGTCCCCCCAAATAATAAAGTTTAAAACACACGGTTAACAGGCCTTTAACTATTTTCCCTTCTTCCAGGGTTTTTTTTTTCTACTACTTTTGTTTTTTTTTTTTTTACGGCTTTAAAAATTTAATTTTTTCAAAACGGCCTTACGAAAAAACGCAATACAGTATCCCCCCGGCAAGCCCGTTTTTAAAATGAATCTGGCCTTTAATTTTCCAAAAAAGTTTCAAAAAAAGAGGAATCAAGGCGCAGTAAAAATACCGCAGATTTCCTACTTTTCTTTTCTACTAACTTTGAAGACCTTCTTTCCCCCTAAACTCTGTTGAAAAAAACTCTTCTTCTCATTCCCACTACTATACTAATACTTTTATAAAAAACTTAAATTAATTGCCTTAAAAACTTTTTTTACTTGTCCTTAACCTTTAACGTTTTTTTCCCTTTTTTTTTTTATAACTAACTTTTTTTCTAACCTGACTTTTACTATCTTTCCCCCACCTAAAAAAACTCCCGTCTATTTTTTCCTTTTTTCCCTTTCAAAAAAATAACTTTTCCCCCCTGTTTTCCCTTTACGACTGTACTTTTTACTGGTGAACTACTTACTTCCTTCTTTTAACCTTAACCACATCTACTTAAAATTTTCCTAAACTTTCTTCCCTTTCCAACTTATAATTACTTGGGAAAAAAACGCCAACAATCTGTGGTACACATGTAATCTTTCTTTCCCCTTCACTAGGGTAGGCCAAAAAACCCTTGGTTGCCGTTTGGTGTGAGGGGCCCTTTTAAGCCCGAACCTCCATTAGCCGGGGGCCCCCGACCCTTTAATGAAGGCTTAGCTGGTTGTTTAAGGAACTGGACCCCCAACCCCCCTTAATCCGGAATTGTTTTATTGCTGACCGGGTTAAACCTATTGGACTATTTTGGCAGCCAGGGGGTAATTCGGCTGTATTCGAACGGAGCCTTCCCGATACCGGGCCATCTCGGGGAAGGTAGTTTTATGGGGCCTTTTACCGGCAGTAAGGGGCGCTGGCTGGTTTTTGGGGCGGGAACGGTTCTTTCCCCTTATATAATACTGAGCCGCTGAGGCCGCCCTTTGGTGCCCGGGGCAGGGGTTGGGTCGTAACGGACCCCCCACAAGAAATGACCAACCCTCCCATTACCTGAATGTTTAATAAGGAGGGAAAGAAAATGTTAAAAGAGGAGGAACTTGAAGGTCCCCGCAAATCCAAAGGAAACGACAAATAAACCGAAATTTAAGCGAAATGCCGTCCGGGACTTTCCCCGTGGAAGCGAGAGTAAGTGCTGAAATTTCAATTGAACTCCGTGTTTTTTGGTGAGAAAGCCACACAAATTGAAAAAAAACGGAGTAGAAAAGAGGTGGGGAGAAGGGTTAAAAAAAACGGAGCAAAGAGGAAGGTTAAAAAGAAGCTTATTTTCTCCCTCGCAGTAACCGGGGTTGCAAAGCCAGCAACTAAAAGGAATTTGTACAAAAAAAAACGCCTTGGGGAGCAAAGGTGTTTTTTTGTCCCGACCCCAAACAGAAGTGAAGAAGTCGAGCGCGTTTGGAAATGGGGCCCATGAAGCCGGTTTAGAAAGTTAGGTCCCCCGAAAAAAGGGCCAGTTTTTTTCCCAAAGAAAGGTTTTTTTTGGCTTTGCGGAGAAACCCTCGGTTTTTTTTTTTTCTTGCCAACCGGTCGAAGGGGAAGGAAGAAGCGTCCCCGAAAAATGCAGAAAATTGAAGAAGGCCAAACGTTTTTTTCGGCAGAGAAGGGCGGAACCAAGCCTGCTTTCCAAGAGGCCAAGAAAAGGGAACCCCAAGTCCCTTAGAGCCGCGGAAGGCAAGGCAAGTCGCCATAGACAAGAAACAAAGTTAGGGGGCCCAAAAAGCTGGTTAAAGAAACCCAGATGGGGGTTTTTCCAATTAGCCGAGGTTAGGCAACCTAACCTCGAAAGCTGCCAGTTTCAGAGGGGAAAAAAGTTCCCAACCCCCCTCGGAAAAGTAGGGGAGGTACGCCCGCCCTTTTTCCACCAACCTTTTTTTTGATTCCGGGGGGAATTGTTTTTCAATAATGGTGGTGGAAGAAATGATTTTAACGGGTGCAAAAAAAAAAAAAAAGACCAAACATCCGCGAGCTTTTTGCCGGTTGGCTGGAGGAAAGGTCGTTCCAAACCTCCCAAAGGTCAAAGGCCACGGAACTGCGCCCGGTTTTTTTGAGGTGTTTGGGGATAAGGCGCAAATCCACCACGGACTTCCCAAAAAAAAGTTTTTAAGGTTATGGATTTACCAATTGCGTGAATGAAAAGTCCCGGAGGATGACAACCCTGGCGGAACTTTTCTTTCTGGCCAAAAATCAAGAAATCCCCCCCGAAAAACAATACCGAACCACAGGATTGGAAAGGGTAAACTTTGTTACCCTGTAATCCTTCGGCCCTACCCGAGGAAAAAAAATTGGGGTTCCCCCCCCAGATTTTTACAAAAAAAAATAAAACAAAAAAATAATTTTTTTTTTTTTTCTCAACCAATTCTTCCAAATAAAACAAGCGGCGGGGAAAAGAAAATATTTTTTTTGTTTTGTTACACGGCAGCCTTTGGCAAATTGTTTCCCCCTTTTTTGGGGGCAAACTGGCCCCCAAAATTTTTTACCATGCCGACTCAGGAAAAGAAGTCCCCCGAAAAGGAAATAAAAAAAATCCCTAAACACCGCGCGCCCACGGCCGGGGTAACAACGCTGGAAGGTGGGCGAAAGTCCCCGAAAAAGGACCTTCAAAAGAAGCCCCCTAAGGGAAAAAAAGACAAGTTTTGGAGGTTTTCCCCGAACGTCCCACCACGAACGTGCTAGAAGAGGGGAAAACCCCAACCGGCTTTTTTAAATGGGGTGCCTTTGTGGTTGAAACCCCCTCCCGCCAACCAGAGGCAACCAACACGGCACAACACACATTTCCAACGAGGGGTGCCTTTGAAGGGGGCCCTCGAATACTCCTTAAAACCCCAAAAAAAAGGGCAAAGAGGAGGAACCCGAACGAAAACGTCCAAGACCGAAGGTGGGGCTGGAGGGGGACAAACAGCCCCCAATGGTTGCTTTTTGCGAGGTCCCCCCTACAGTAAACCTCCAACACATTTAACAAAAAAAGTTGGCCCGTCCCCCCCCCCCCCCCCCCGAGCGAACTCCTCCCTAACCCTTTGAAGGGAAGGGTTCCGTTTTTTTTTTGAACGTGGCGCCCCTGAAAATCCAGGAAGCCGTGGCTCTCATCGGGAAGGAAAAAAAAGGGGTTTTTCTGGAACCCTTTCTAGCCGCGCGCGGGGTTTTTTTTTGGCCGTTTTTTTTTACCCTCCAACTTACGCACAACAAACGGAAAAGGGAACCCCGGGGGGTGCCGAAAGGGCTGTATAATGGTAAGGAAAAAACAGCTGGCAATTTTCATATATGCCTGCCTAAATTTAACACACCGAGTGATCCTCGTAGCGAAGGGGGGCGGGTGTTCGTTTTTTTTGAAGGGCCCAAAAGAATAAGTAATGCATTTTTATCCTGGCGTCCCCCCCCCCCTGCCTAAACAACAAATGGAGGGCCCCCAAATTTGGCTTGCGGAGGTTTTTTTTCCACCGATGGGAACAGTTTTTGGGCCAAAAAAAAAGGCTAGGTACAGGAGGAAGGGACGCAAGGGCGGTGGTTTTGGGTCATAGGCCCGCAGGATGGCAAAATGCCGCACCACCATGCGTTGGGGAAAAAGGAAGCAAGATACCGAACGAGAGAGGGCGAAAATCCCCCCTTCCTATTTTTTTTTTGTTGTTTACACAAAATATCCTGCAAAACCAATTTGCAAGATTAAGCCCCAAACAGGGGGAAAATGTTTTTTTTTTTCCCTACATACATTTGGTCCCCAACATCCAGCAAATGTTTTTTTTTTCTGATTATTATAAACAATTGAAGCTTTTCCCGAAGCCGTGAAAATAAATTCTCAAGGGTATGATTTGGAAATGGTTTTCTCCCGAAATTTAGACATCCCTTTTTCCTCCCAACCCAATGCTGTATATAAGCTTTTTTTCAGCATCACCCCAACCCTAACAAAAAGAGGGTTCAGAGAAAGGGAAGGAAACCTTTTTTAGAAACCCTAGGGGCCAACCGAATTTGGAAACTAAAAATTTTTTTTTTTCCCCCAGGAACATGGGGTAGATAACGAAAACCTGGGAACAAAACCCAAGAGGTTTTGCCTAAATGTTAAGAGGAACTGGAGGAAGGTCGAATGAATCCCCCCTTAACAAAAGAGGAACGCTTTTATGACTGCGTAATTAACAAAAGCTTTTGCCCCTCTAAGGGAAGATTTTTTCAAGAGAAAAAAGCAAAAGCCCCGCCTGGGTGGGGAAAGCAATTTAGCCTGAGTTCCCCCCCCTTCCTAAGAAAGACAGGTAAGAAATGTTTTTTTTAAACCCTCTCGCAAATAGACCGCGGAAAAGCGAAGCGTGGTCCGGGAACCGAGTGTACAGGGATTCTTACCTGGAGGATTCCTTAACAAAAGCGGTGGGAAAATTTAAATTACTCAGTGCCGAAAGAAGAAAACTCCCCCATGGAAAAATTTTCTGTAAACGGGAACCATAGAGTTGGGCCTCCATGTGAAAACAGCACGGGGGTTTGGAAAAAAAAGTCCCCCCCCCTAGCAAAAGGGAAAAAACTAGGTCCCCGTCCCCCCCCCCCCCCCGGGGTCCCAGGAACTAATTAAGAAAAAAGGAAGAAAACGGGGGAAAATTGGTTTCCCCCCACCCGTGGATAGTGGAGGAAATTCCCCTTTTTTGAAAGGTTTGCCTTCCTTGATACACATTTCCCCAATCGGAGACGGGTTTTTAGAAGAAACCACAAGACAAATCAACAACTCTTCCCCCCCCACAAAACATTTCCCGAAGTCCACGGAGCTTTAGTGGGTGCCCGGGGGCCCCTTTGGTGGAAAACCGATACCAAAAGAAAAGATCCGAGTGGGCAGGTGAAAGGAAAGTTTTTTTTCCTAAAGTTTTTTAAAAAAATCCGCCCGGGCCCCCCAGATGGGTTTATATTTTTGATTCCCCCGGCCCAATGCTTACAAAGTCTTTTCCCAAAGTAAGGGCCCGGTCCCCCGTGGAAAAATGGCCTTTAAAAATTTAATATTCGAATTGGGTTGGCATAGAACTTGAAAAATCAATATGTAAAAACCGCAAAAAAACTCCCCCTTTGGGAGAACTGAGCTTCGTGGTAGCTTTTTTTTTTTTTTCTACCAAAGGCGGGGGCAAGACTCGGTCAACGTTATTTTTTTTTAATCCCAAAGAAACTTATAGAAAACCCCAAATTAGCTTTTTTAAAACATCCATTTTCCTGGCTCAAAAACCTTTTTTTTGAGAGGCGCCTCGATTAGAATGTGTACATAAAGTCCAAAAAAAACGGTGGATTTAAAAAAGCTGCTTTTGTTTTCCTTCCACAAAAAAACACAATCAATGCCGTAACACACCAAACACAACCAAAAAAAAAGGCAAAGGTCGGTAGAAACCCATCCGCACTTGCAAATAGGGTTGGTAAATTAAAATAAGCAAAATAGAGAAAATCCTTTTCCCTGGAAAAAAAAATTCTAAGGAGTTAATGCTGCCCTCCGTTTAGGAGTCCCCCCTTCTTGACCCCCAATTTTGCCCGGGGCTTTTCCCAATTAATGTTTGCCAAAAAATGGGGCCGAAATTATGGAATTTGGTCTTTTTAATTTACATTTAAAGTAACATTCCCCTGGCCCCCCTTAAAATCAGATGGATTTCGGGGGCCGCCCTTTTTGCAAATGTTTTTTAAATTGCCAGAAAGGATTAACATCACAATGGGGGGAAAATTGTACGAAGGCCCCCCACGAAATCCAGGTTGAAAACAGGGGGTCACGCCGCCCCGCCAAGGGGGAGGGGGTGCCAAAGTGTAATCACCTCCCTTGCTGTGGAACACTGGGTCCCATCAAAACCCCAAACTGCCAAACTTCAGGCCAAATTTGTCCGATGAGGGGAACCCCCGTAAAAAAAAAAACTTGTTAAACCGGGCCTTTTTTACGCCCAGATGAAAAACCCCCGTTGTGAAAAAAAAAGAAATTTGTTTCATAGTGGAAAAATGCCTTTTCCACACCGATTTAGTTTTTTTTTTTTTTTTTTTTTTTTTTTTTTTTTTTTTCTTTTTTTTGATGGATCAGGGGGCCCGGCTTTTTCCCGGGAAAATTAATTCATACATGGGGCAAAATCTAATGTCCCCGGGCTTGAAAAGCCCCAAATGCCGAAAAGAAAGGCGGAAATATGGGTTTCCCCCTTTTTTGTTTTTACAAAGAAGGTACAAGGGTCCCAAAATTGGGGAAAACCAGGCCCCTAAAAGTTTAGGAGCGGTAGGGGGACCCAGGAAGAAAAAAACCTTTTGCCACAAAAAAAATAATCTAGGAATCAAATCTAGAAACAGTAAAACCATGTTCATGAAGGCTCAACTTGGAAGAGAGGGGTTCAAGAAAAAAAAGGCCCTCAAACGGCAAAAAAAACTAAAAAAAACTCTAATGCCCAATGGTGTAAAAGAATGCTGGGGTGTTACGTTGGGCCCCCCTTATACGCCCCTCTCCCCTCCTCCTTTCCCCCTCTTTTTTTTTTTCCCTTCAATTTCCCTCAAACCCCTCATTGGGTTTTTTAACAGCCCGAAGCGATTTTTAATGGGCCCCCTAAAAATTCCTATACCTAATGGAGTTTTTCGTTCCCCTTTGGGGGTTTTTGGTTGGAAAAAAACCCACAACAAAAAAAAACCAACAATAACCTTTCCAAAAAAAAAAATTAAGAGGGGGTTAAAAAAAATGCAGACCTATCCCGATTGCTGTTTTGCATTACGAAAAAAAGCCCCTGAAAAAACAACCCCCGACGGGTTTTTTTTGCAAACGTAATGCCATTTCTTGTTGCAGACATTCCACCTGTAGGACCCCCCCTGTGTGTAGCAAAAGGG
>JARSSU010037121.1:0-11822 GCA_029619165.1 Eurosta solidaginis | reverse complement strand
GATAACTTAGTGATGCTAATATCCGTGACAATATCTTAAAATTCTATTTTGATACATTTTTTATTTTACTCACGTTTGCAAATAAAAGACTTAATTAAAATCTTAAAAAACATCGTATTTTTATAGTTTCGTCTTTGACCAAAGACAACGGAAAAACTACTTCCTAATTTTAAATTATTCTTTCCCTGTACATTAAGGTGTGATATATTTAATGTATATGGCATTAAAATTAATAAGAGAGCAAAGGCAGGAAAGTTCACTTCTGTGACACCAATACACCCATTAACTTAAAAACTAATCATTAGAAATTGAAACTAAAAGTAAAACAAGGTTTAAAATTTGTTTTAATACTCGATTATCATAAATTCCCAACCAAAAAAGTTGATAAATCCAGTTTCAAGGCAAGAAAGCAGTATAAAATAAATATTACTGCTTTTATTCTCTGACAATTGGTTATATATAGATATGTTATATTTTAACATAAAATAACATTGTGATAAAATTTAACTGAAAGAATAGGGGGACTCATGTAACCTTATAAATGCAACCTTGCAGACATTACAGCAGGCATTTTCATCAGAAATCTCCAACATCAGCAAGTCATTTACAAGTATATCTTAGTAAAGACGTTTTAGTTTTGATTTTTCACTCATCTTGGCATTTTTTAATTTGTATAACAATCAAGAAATTTTGTTTGCCAATAATACAGCTGATAAACAATTAAGTTTATCAAGAATATATTACTAGGTGCGTTCAAATAATTTGACACCTTATAAGTTTATATGCTTTCATGAGTTCCCTTAATGATTTTAAAAACGCAGTGTAAGTGAAATATTTCTATGAAAAAGGAATAAAATAGCAGCACAATTGACTTTAGATTTACAAGGCATGAAGGCGGTTCACGTCCTAGTTTGTGCTCCGAAAAGGGTTTTGTACCAAAATCGTATAATAATGGCGCTTCATAAAGTAATTTAATAGGTCATATGCATAATTTTTTTTTGTGTACGAAATGAAACTATTTATTTAGTTAAAACAAACGTAAAACTCCCACTCCATATTTCTATGGCTTCACTTTTTACACTTTACTGCCTTTTTGCTATAGAAGGCAGGGTAGGTTCGATTTTCTCATATAAATACATACATACATATGTATATCAGAAATAAATTATTCCAGATTGACGAATGCCTCTTTCATCGGTCAACAATGCACGTATGTATGTACGTATCTCTTACCGTATCCATTTATTTGTTTATTCTTATCAGTCGATGCCCCAGCACGAAAAGCAGTCACTCCCACAATGTGACCGCAGTGACTTCATATAATTAGACTTGCTGTTATTGTTTGTGCTCGTGTTTGTGATTGCTTTCATTGTTGTAATGCATTTGTTGCTGCTTTCACGTCCGATTGTCACAGGTTGTCGTCTCCGTTGTTTACAAGGTTATTTTATGCCACCCCCACACAATGCCAGTCCTGCTATTACGATATATGTAGTTGTGAACATTGTTGATGTCTGTTCATGTTCCTTGCTATGCAACATAGTTGACAAGCCACCGAACAACTTGATAACCCAGATATGCAGTTAGTGAAAGATTTTCTTTTTGTGCTTCCCTTATATTGCATTTTTTTCACAATAGGTGAATATTGACTTGCATTGCATGTGATTAAATAACATGCCCTGTTGGAAATATTGTCTTACGAAACTATGGTTTCAATTATGCTGCCTTTTCTTGCATAATAAAAGTAGTGAATTTGTCGTACATAAGCTGTTAGTATGAGCACACACAGACATGGTTTTAAAGCAGGGGTCCCCAAAATCAAAACTGTGGCTGTGTGAGTTAAACTAAAATCATCTTATTGGTAGTGTTTTAGTTTTTGATGAAAAATCAATGAGGTAGGACGTATGCACGCATGTTTGTTAACACACAAAAAGTAATTCGTAAATATGCCATATAAATACTACTTTTTTGCTTGAGTCTAATGCACATTTCACACAGAGCCTTAATGAAATTATTAGTAAAATTTTCTATATTAAAGCCCTAATTGAACTCAATCTTGCATTCAAAATACAAATTCTTAATTATCTCATTATTGCTTGGGGCTTCGAATTTTATTGTCAATGTAACAAATGATAATCAAAAATAAATTATTTTCAATAATTTACGAAAAATAGAAAAACACAAGGAAATCAAAATTTAATTCTCTCTGCATTTGCTGCAAAATATAATACGGCTTTATCTAAAATAGGCAACATCTAGGGATAGTTTATTTTGATTGCATTTATAGTTAAGAAGGAAACGGCTGCTTTCCATTTTAACTATTTTTTGTAAAAACGAAATATTTTTTGGGGCTGCTGAGAGATGTTCGCTTGATCAAGCAAAAGGCCCTGTTTGAAAAGGATTAAGTTTCTTTGTGAAAACGGTATAAGGAAAAATTTAAATGTATGAGCGTTTGTTTGCAAAATATTTTTTTGCAAATGCGAAAATAAGCAAAAGCCTCACCCAATGTTACTACTCTGCCTGTTCAGCGACAACTAAAGACGAATAAAGACGAAAGAGAATAATAATACATGTGAATGGCACCAATAACACTGGATCACAAATTCCAACTTTTTTTCTGCACCAGAGACGCCATTATGAAATTCCTATGTAAAATCACCCCTTGATTCCGAAAATCAAGGTATTTTTAATTCTATGGTAACGTTTTTGAGATATTTACGATTTACCGTTATTTCAAAATTGGGTCCACTTAATCATATATATCTCAAGAACGAATTATGCAATTTCAAAACAGTTTGGACCGCTGTTTTAAAACTACTAAAAGCAACGAATTGGTTATATTTGCGCTCTCAGTTTGGGTATCAAAAATATTAAAGCGAACTATCTCTGTTTTCGCACTCAGTTGTAGCTTCGGAGGTAGGGATACTTACATGGAATATAATACATGCACATATTATGTGTTCCACATCCTGCAAGTTGTGCCAACTATTGCTAATAAAGCCCCCTTAGCATCGTATAAAAGATTGAAGACCACCGTGGTTCGATTGATTTGGCCTTATCACTATGCGCCAAATTGCAATAAAACTTTGTCAACTCATTGCTTGTACTTGGGGGAAAGTAATAGTAATAAAAAAACGAGGCAGTTTTAATAGCCAGTAACATACTACCAATAATTTTTGTTTCAGAAACATATTAACGCTGGTTTCGTGGTTACTTTCAGAGTATTTGTCGGTAATTTCGGTGGCATTACGACATTTTTTTCAAGATGTTTTTGTACTCTATGCTAACTGGTTACATTAAGGGCCATCATATACCAGACATGTTTATTTGTTTTTTTATTTCTATATTGTTTCAAACCCTTTTGAAGCTACTTCGAAAAAGTTCAATTTCGCTAATCCAGAAATCTTTCTAGAAGTAGTCCTGACATATTATTAAATCAAAACGAAAATAGTGGCTAGGGTAAGACGCGCACTTCATTGCATCAGTCATGTATGCAGAACTACAACAATGGTGTGTTGTAAGAGGCAACATAATTGCAACCTCATATGTCTTGTGATCAAAAAGCCTTAAACGCTGCAAGTGGGAAGAAGTTCAAATTTTAGAGCCGTTTGATAAAGCGAAAGTACTTCGGTCGCGACTCACTTGGATCTCCCGAGGATATATCCAAAGTTGAGATCGGTATCATTCGGAGCTTTATCGTTGCTACCCAACGATTCTCTAAGTAGCTAGATCTAAGTCACCGTTATTTTTGGTGTATGTGGTATCACAACGGATCTTCGTGTTGTCCAAGTGAGCTATCCTTATCAGGGCAGCTACCACCTAACCTATCCTACCTATCCTTGATAAACGACTGCTAGTATGTCGGATAAAAATGTGGCACTGTCCGTCCCTTGGTTCAACGTATTATTAAAACTCATATGGTAACATCCCCAGAATGCGAAAAAAATGTGTTTAAATTTAAAGAAACTTAACTCTCTCCGTGATAAATTCTCTATGGGTTGTGTTTCAACCTCACTTACGCGAGGCGAGTCCTGTTAGGAATATGAATGTATAGGGCTGCCAGACGTCCCGGTTTTCCGGGACATGTCCCGGTTTAGGCCATTTGTCCCGGTGTCCCGGTCCAACCCTAAAATGTTCCGGTTTTCGTTTAGGTGTCCCGGTTTTTAAATCTAAATAAAGAGTAATGAAATCTACCAACTATTCGGTTTTGCTTATAATGTGCGCTCCAACTCGTCCTGAATACAAGTACCAATGACCGACTTTAATTGTAATACTAATTTCACACAGACGGCTTATTGAATAATAAAGGCAATTTTCTACATTAAGACGCTTATTGAGCTCAATCTTCCCTACAAAATTCGAATCTATTATTATTTCATTAGTAGCTAATCGAATGCCTAATGAAGTCAAAAGCACAATGCAACTCTGTTGGCAGCGTTCCGCTTCCGTTTCCGTTTCTTAGTTTTCAAAGCAAATGTCATTGTCTGCATGGCGGAACGATACAAGGTGGCCGCATCGAACAGCTGATTATAACCTTTTTTATTTGATTTGATACATCAACTACCGGCGCAGTACGATTTTGACATTTGTCCATCGAATTTACAAGTACATGGAATTTTGTTTGTTTGTAGGTATGTCAACATGCTGCCCACCTTGTATCGTTCCGCCATGATTGTCTGTCTCATCCTTCATACTAATCGAGCAGTTACTTCTGTGTGAAAGCAAAAAATTTACGATTTCATTAGCAGGTGAAATGAGATCATTAAGTTTCTGTGTGAAAACAGTATAAAATTCTAGCGTCGCTAGATAGTTGCACATTGCGTAGTACACATATGTAGATGTAAAGTATTCTTCCTAATTAGCTACATAACTAAAGAAAAGGAGAGAAAAACAATTACTTAAAATAGTTCAATATCTATATGCGATACCTGGTTATAATGCTAATGCGGATTGAATTTTTTCTCTTGTTTCATCTCAATGGACAAAGGAAAGAAATTCGTTTGAATATCAGCACATTAGACCATATTATTCAATGCAAATTCAACTTAAGACTGACTTGCACAGGATGTTACAATTATATTAAAAATAAGCCAGAAGTTTTGGAACAAGTTCTGTGCAACGAAAAATATATGACTGTTTAATTTTATCCTTTATATATAAATGTAAGGCGCGATAACCTCCGAAGAGATTTTAGGCCGAGCTTCTCTTCCAATTTTCGTCGTGCACCTTTTAATTTATCCAACAAATTGGCCGGACGGGACCTACATGTTTTATGCCGACTCCGAACGGCATCTGCAAGGCAGATGAGTTTTCACTTAGAGCTGTCATGGCAGAAATACACTCGGAGTGCTTGCCAAACACTGCCGAGGGGCGATCCCGCATAGAAAAATTTTCTTCTAATTGAAAAACCTTATTTCTAAAATTTTGATGTTGCTTTGCCCGGGGTGTGAACCCGAATGTATTTCTGCCATGACAAGCTCTAAGTGAAAATTCATCTGCCTTGCAGATGCCGTTCGGAGTCGGCATAAAACAAGTATGTCCCGTCCCGCCAATTTGTAGGATAAATTAAAAGGAGCACGACGCAAATTGGGAGAGAAGCTCGGCCTAAAATCTCTTCGGAGGTTATCGCGCCTTACATTTATTTATTTTTTACCGTAGAAGCATTATTTTGAACTAGCCTTTACCCGCGGCCCGTCCGCAAGGAGAACTGAAATATGTGGGTCTATCGCGTTAGCCTGCTTATTATCTGTTAAATTTTGTTTTTCTGGTCTAATGCATTTATTTTTTGTAATTGAGTTAAGAAAAAGAACTAAAGAGTGATAACCTGTGATAGGATCCCAAATTGATCCCGAAATTATCCAGAAAAGCTACGATATGACCCCAACGCTATCGCGGACGGATCCCGAAACATCCAGAATGCCCGGATAGGGTCTCCAAAAGTTCCCGGAATAGTCCCGAAATAATACGCAAATATGCATATAAGGTCCCTTTCAAGTGTATTGTGCGAAAGATTGAAGCCCACAGTGAAAAGGCTGATTGGAGCTTATCAGTGCGGCTTCAGACCTGGTAAATCTACATCACCAGATTTCACAATGCGCCAAATCTTGGGAAAAAAACCGTGAAAGAGAATCGACACACATCACCTCTTCGTTCGACTTAAGCCGCCTTCGACAGCACGAAAAGGAGCTGCTATATGCGCTATGTCTTGAATTTGGTTTCCGCAAAACTTATACGGCTGTTGCAAAATGACGTTGAGCAACACCATCAGCTCAGTCAGAATTGGGTGAGGACCGCTCCGAGCCGTTTCCCCGAAACTAAACGAAGGTTTCAGACAGGGTGACCCCCTAATCGTGCGATTTCTTTATTTGATGCTGGAGAAAATTATATAGCTGCAGACTTAACCGCACTGGAAACAATATACTATAAAAGCGTGCAATTACGGCATATGCTGATGACATTGATATCATCGGCTAAACACCCCGCGCTGTTAGTTTGCTTACCCAAGCTGGAAAAGAAGCGGTAAAGATGGGTTGATGGTGAATGAGGACAAACGAAGTACCTGCTGTCATCGAGCAAAGAGTCAGCGCATATGCGCCTTGGCAACCACGCTACGGTTGGCAGCCATAATTCGAAATAGTAAAAGACTCGTTTTATGGGAAACAGCATCAATACATTAGCAACAACATCAGCACTGAATCAGCGAAGAATCAATCTTGCAATAAAGCTACTTTGGACTAGGTAGCAATGAAAAGTACAAGTCCTCTCTCGGCGACGAAAATCATACTCTACAAGTCACTTATCGTACCCGTACTGCTATATGGGCAGAAGCATGGACCATGACAAACAGCAGATGAAGCGGCTGGACGTGTGCGAGAGAAAGCTCTCGAAAGAATTTATGGACCTCTACGCGTTGGCGATGGCGAGTACCGAAGAAGATTAATGAATGATGCTGTACGAGCTATACGCAGACACACAACATAGTCAGCGATTAAAACGCAGCGGCTTGCGCTGGCTAGGCCATGGTTATGCGAATGAAGATGATGCTCGGCCAGAAAGTGTTTCTATCGAACCGCCTAGGAAGCAGAGGTAGAGGGCGGCCCCCACTCGGTTGGAAGACCCGGTCGGAAAACGATTTAAACTCCCTGGTGTGACCAATTGGCGCCGGTTGGCGGAGCGAAGGAGCGACTGGCGCGCCTTGTTGGACGGCCATAACCGTTTAGACGGTTAAGCGCCAATAAGTAAGTAAGTAAGTCCCAAAAAACCGAAATGAGAGCGACACGATTCTAGACGTATCATAGAACCACCAGAATGATCCTGAAGGTGTTCAAAATGATCCCGCGAAAAGGTTCCGAAATGACCCTGACGGGCTCCCGGCGGATCCAAAAAACCATCCAGAAAATATCCAGGAAGGTCCCTAAATTATCCCGACTAACTCCAGAAAAAAGTTCCGAAATGGCTCCGAGGGGATCCACGATGGATCGCGAAAACCATACAGAAATGATTCCGGAAGGATTCCAAAAATGATCCCGAAATAGTCCGAATTGACCCAGATGGGATCCCGCACAGATCCAGAAATGATCCCGAAGGGTGCAAAAAACTATCCCGAAAAGTAACAAAAAATCCCGAAATGCCCTACGGCATCCCGGACGGATCCAGAAAGATCTCGGAAGGGTCCCCAATGATCCCAAAATGGTCCCGAAATGACACTGATGGATCGGCAAACCATCAAGAAATTATGCCGAAAGGGTCCCAAAATGATCCGAAATAATACAGAAAAGTCACGAAACGAACCCCTAGAGGATCCCCAAATGATCCCGTATTAGCCCCGAAAAGGTCCCGAATAACCCCGACGGGATCCCGGGACAAATCCCGAAACCATCCAGAATGATGCCGGAAGGTCCAAAATGATCCGTAAAGTCCCGCATTGATTCCGACGGGATCCCGAACGGATACCGAAAATCATCCAGAAGTGATGCGAGAAAGGTCCTCAAATGATCCCAATAGTCCCGAAATGACCCTTAAGGGTCATGGACGGATCCCATAAACCATCCAGAAATGATCCCGTATAGTCCCGCAGAGTCCCGAATGACCCTGACGAGATCCCGAACGATCTGACCCTGACGGGATCCGGGACAGATTCCCGAAATCATCGAATGATGTCGGAAGGATCCCAATGTCCCAAATGGTCCGGAAATGACCGATGGTCGCAAACCATCAAGAAATATGCCGAAAGGGTCCCAAAATGATCCCGAAATAAACAGAAAAAGTCACGAAACGACCCTAGAGGATTCCCAAATGATCCCGTATTAGCCCGAAAAAGTCTCAAATGACCTGACGGTGATCTCGAAAGGATTCCGAAAAACAATCAGAAATGATGCCGGAAAAGGGCCTCAAATGATCCTAATAGTCCCGAAATGACCCGTGCGGGATCCGACAACGTATCCAAGAAATGATGCCGAAAGGTCCGCAAAGATCCCGTATTAGTCGAAAAAAAGTCCCGAAAGGACCACGACCGGGATCCCGGACGAATCCCAAAAAACCATCAGAAATGATGCCGGTAGGTATCCCAAATGATCCCGAAATAGTCCGAATGACCTCGTCGGCATCCGGACGATCCGAAAATTACCAGAAATGATGGCCGGAAAGGGTCCAAATGATCCTAAAGTCCCGAAATTACCTAATGGGATCCGGACGGATCCGAAAAACCATCCAGAAATGATGCCGAAAGGGTTCCCAAATGATCCCGTATTAGTCGCGAAAAAGTCCGAAATAACCCCGACGGGATCCCGGAACGGATCCCGAAAACCATCCAGAAATGATGCCGAAAGGGTTCCCAAATGATCCCGTATTAGTCGCGAAAAAGTCCCGAATGACACGACGGGACCCGGACGGATTCCGAAAAGCATTCAGAAATGTGCCGGATGAGCCCCAAATGATCCGGTAAAAAGTCCCCAATGACCCGACGAGATCCCGGACGGATCCCGAAAACCATCCAGAAATGATGCCGGAAGAGCCCCAAATGATCCCGAAAAAGTCCCGTAATGATCCCGGATATCCGGGGGATCAAGAATATCTCTAGAAGTGAGTCCGGAAGAGAATGATACCTAGAAGTACCCTGGCCGACGGATCGCGCCGGATCCCGAAAACCATCATAAATGATGCGGAGGTGGTCCCCAAATGATCGCAAATAGTCCCGAATGATTCCGGAATAGTCCAAAAATGTTCCAAAATAACCCGAAATAGTCCGAAAATGCGCGAAATAACCCTGACGGATCCCGGACGGATCCCGGAAACCACCCAGAAATGATCTTTAAGGCAACTGACCCCGAAATAGTCGGAAAAAAGTCCCGAAATTACCCCGCGGGATCCCGAAAACCATCCAGAACATTATCCCGGAAGGGATCCCCCAAATGATCCAATAAACAGTCTCGAAAACTCCTGACATTTCCCGAAAAAGTAAAAAAATAAAACCCGCCGGGATCTCCGGACGGACCGAAAATGATCCAGAAATGAGCCGGAAGGACCCCAATGAGCCCGGAAAAAGTCCCGAGATTTCCCCCGATGGGATCCCGGACGGATCCCGCGACATCAGAAATGATGCCGGCGGGTACCCCAAATGATCCCGAAAATAGCGCCAGAAATGACCCCGTCGGATCATGGACGTATCCCCAAAAGTATACAGAAATGATGTTGAATGTGAAATGATCCCCTTAAAGAAAGATGAAAAATGAAATGATCCCCTTATAGTTCCGAAAGACCTGAGGGATTCCAGACGGATCCCGGAAACTATCAGAAATGTTGCCGGAAAGGTTCCCAAGTTATCCCAAATATCCCGTTCCCTGGTTGGGGTGTGGTGGTGGGGGTTGTGTGTTGGGGTTCCGAAATAAACCCTGACGGGATCCCGATGGTCCCTGATTGATGTGCGGTAAGGTCGCAGTTCCTCATGTCCCGAAATTACTTGACGGTATCCCGGACGGATCACGAAACCATCGGGAAATGATGGCGAAAGGTTCCCCAAGATCCCGCATTAGTCGCGGGTTCCGAAATGGACCCTGACGGGATCCCCGAAGGATCCGGAAACTTCAGAAATGATGCCGGAAAGGTTCCAAGGTTATCCCAAATAGTCCCGAAATTACCCTGACGGTATCCCGGACGGATACCGAAAACCATCTAGAAAAGTGGCCGAGAACCCCAAATGATCCCGAAAAAGTCCTGAAATTGATCCAGACGGGATCCCGGACGAATCCGAAAACTATCCATATAGGTACCTCCAAATGATCGAAATAGTCGAAACTGTCGAAATGACCCGCCGGATCACGGCTGATCCCGACAAAGTCCTGAAATGACCCGACGGGATCCGGTACGGATCCGAAAATCACCCAGAAAGATGATGAGGTAGGTACCCAATGATCCCGAAAAAGTCCTGAAATGACCCGACGGGATCCCGTACGGATCCGAAAACCAACCAGAAATGATGCCGGTAGGTACCCCAAATGGTCCCGATATGACCCCGCCGGGACCCGCACGGAACCTTAAAACTATCCAGAAATGATGCCGGACAAGGTCCTAATGGTATAATAGTCCCAGAAATACGCCGACGGAATCCCGACAGATCCGAAAC
The DNA here is from genome assembly GCA_029619165.1 of Eurosta solidaginis. NCBI lineage: Eukaryota > Metazoa > Arthropoda > Insecta > Diptera > Tephritidae > Eurosta > Eurosta solidaginis. The sequence goes on along the minus strand of JARSSU010037121.1, from coordinate 1,204 downwards.
CATCCAGAAATACTGCCGTAGGTACCCCCACTGCGTCCGATATGACCCGTCGGGATCCGAAGGATCCCTAAAACTATCCAGAGAAATGATGCCGACAAGGGCCCCAAGATCCTGTTATTAGTCGAGAAAAGTTCCGAAATGGCGCGACTGGATCCCGGAGATAGATGGATCCCGAAAACCATCTAGTACAATGATGCCGAAGAGACCCAATGATCCCGCAAGTCCCAAATGACCCGACAGGATCCCGGACGGATCCCGAAAACCATCCAGAAATGATGCCGGAGGAGACCCCAATGATCCCGCTAAAGTCCCAAATGACCCCGACAGGGTCCCGGACGGACCCCGTAACCATCAGAAATGATGCCGGAAGAGACACCAAATGATCTCGCAAAAGTCCCAAAATGACCCGACAGGATCCCGGACGGATCTCGTAAACCATCCAGAAATGATGCCGGAAGAGACCCCAAATGATCCCGCAAGTCCCAAATGACCCCGACAGGATCCCGGACGATCCCGAAAACCATCCAGAAATGATGCGGAAGAGACCCCAAATGATCCCGCAAAAGTCCCAAAATGACCCCGACAGGATCCGTACGGATCCCGTAACCATCCAGAAATGATGCCGGAGAGACCCCAAATGATCCCGCAAAAGTCACAAAATGACCCCGACAGGATCCCGGACGGATCCCGTAAACCATCCAGAAATGATGCCGAAGAGACCCCAAATGATCCCGCAAAAGTCCCAAAATGACCCCGACAGGATCCCGGACGGATCCCGTAAACCATCCAGACATGATGCGAAGAGACCCCAATGATCCCGCAAAAGTCCCAAAATGCCCGACAGGATCCCGGACGGATCCCGTAAACCATCCAGAAATGATGCCGAAGAGACCCCAAATGATCCCGCAAAAGTCCCAAAATGACCCCGACAGGATCCCGGACGATCCCGAAAACATCCAGAAATGAGCCGGAAGAGACCCCAAATGATCCCGCAAAAGTCCCAAATGACCCCGACAGATCCCGACGGATACCGAAAACCATCCAGAAATGATGCGAAGGACTGGACCCAAATGTCCGAATGACACGACGGATCCCGGACGGATACCGAAAACCATGCAGAATGATGCGGCGCAGTACCGTCAAATATCCGAAATAGTCCGAAATGATCCGGTCAGGTCGTGGCCGGATTCGAAAACGACAGTCA
>JARSSU010037120.1:0-23513 GCA_029619165.1 Eurosta solidaginis | reverse complement strand
AAAATATACAGCCAAAAAATGACATATATCGAACAACCAGATTTGAAGTTAAGTTAGTTGTTAGTAATTATTGTGTTTTGGTCTGAAAAATTTTAGTGGTAGCGTTTTATTTGTAATCTTTTCGAATTATGCGTGTTGGTTTGAAAGTAGGATTTATGGAACAGAAGGTTTGCTGCCATTATTTAAACGATCTGGAAAATATATTTGGATCACGTGTACCATATTTTGTCGTATAAGTACTCCAATATAAATACATGGTTAGTTCTAGCTGCGCCTATGAGTAGTCCGTTAATTGATTTCTGGAATTTTTTTAAAATTTCTCATGATTAGGGGACTTTGTGGTACTTTGAAAGTGATCCTGGCCTAGGACATCGAAATTAAATTGAACCACATTTTTAATTACCTACGAGATCAGTTGTAGGGTAGTCGCATAGTCCCTAAATATTCCTAGAGTACTCTAAAATCATCATTAAAAGAGTATACCTTTACTTCACAACTATCCCTATACATAAAAACATAACAAAACTTTCAACTCAAAAAAATATGCGCTTTACTGTGAAACGGTATTTTTTGAATGTTCCAAGATGGCCATGTTTTCGTTTTGTGATCTCATAAAGATTGTTACATACAGGGTATACTCAGCGATCCGCACATTGAAGGTTTGACTTTTTGTCGCATCAACCATCACTCCACTTCGAAAGTTTCTATTTATTGTTTTATTTTTTTTACTTCGTCGATTAAGTGCGCCATGCGTTATCTCATTAGACGAGAAATTTTAGCATCCTGAAAGTTCATTTACTGAATTTATTAGTATTATTTACAAACCATAAAACCATACATTTTAAATTTAATAATATAATCGGATTCGCTTTATTTGAAATAATCCACGAATAAATGGTAAGTACTACCGAGTCGCCATACAAATAAGCGCAGTTTCCGTGTCGATTCGTGGTGGGAGAGAGAGTTTGTCGCCGAGTATTGGCTTTCACGCCTATGGACGACGTCTCGCCGCTGATCCTAATAAAAGCAAACTTTTTTAGTATATCATTTATCTGCGCCCATGCGCCGACAGAGGAGAAAGAGACGATGAGGTGAGACGCTGTTTAATGAACAATTAAAACGCACATACGAAGCGCTTGATATAAAAGTCGTGGTTGGCGACTTTAACGCCAGGGTGGGCAAAGAAGGTGTTTTTGGCCCCTACATTCGGAAGCTCAGCCTACACAATGAAACTTCTCCTAATGGACTGAGGCTGATTGAATTTGTCGGTGCCCGAAACTGGTCATATCCAGTTACGAGGTTCATGCAGAAAAGATACATCAAGCTACATGGCTTTCCCTGATTGAAATACTCGCAATAAGATCGATCACGTTGTTTTAGATGTGCGCACGATCCGAGGACCTAACATCGACGCGGACCATTATCTCGTCGCAGCCAAATACGCACCCGCCTCAGCGCGGCTATGCCAAGGAACAAAAAATAAAATGAAAGCTAGACGTCGAAAGGCTGCAATCGCAACAGACTGCCAATGATTTCGCAACTCGACTCTCACACCTGCTCTTTGAGAGCATAACTCAGCCTGAAGGAATACAGGAGCAGTGGGAGCATATCTACAAACACTTCATACCGCCGCCGAGGAAAAAATGTTACCGGTGGCCACGGAAAATAACTGATACGATGAAGAATGCCGCGTTGCAACCGAAAGAAAAGACGCTGCCTACAGAGCTACGTTTAAAGCGAGCGCGCAACAAGAGGAGTGTGCGAACGCTACCGCGAGTTAAAAGGGAAGCGAGACGCCTTTCAGAAGAAAAAAGCAGAGGCGGAAAGGCGTGAGTGCGAGGAGCTTGAGCTGCTAGCCACCAGGAATAACGCCCGAAAATCTTACCAAAAATTCGGCGACAGGCGAAGGTTTATGACCGAGGCAAACTCCTGTAAGAACGAAATCGGCGACCTTGTAACTGATGTCCAGAGAGTACTTAGATTATGGAGGTGAACACTTCTCTGCTCTCTCAATGCAGACAACGACTTACCGCACAGAGATGACGAACCCGATCCCACAATCGATGATGATATAATAAATTCCCCCACCTGATTATGGCGAAAAAACAACAAGGCCGCGGGCGCTGATGGATTGCCTGCGGAGCTATTCAATAACGCGGCGAGGAGTTGGTAAGCGCATGCATCACTCTTCGCAAAATATGGGCGGACGAGTGCATGCCCGACGATTAGAATCTAAGTGTTCTTTGCCCAGTCCACAAGAAGGTGGATACTGTAACTGCACCAAATATCGCGGAATCAGCCTTGTTAATATCACATATAAGGTCCTGTCAAGTGTATTGTGCGAAAGATTGAAGCCACGTGAATCAACTGCTTGGACCTTATGAGTGCGGCTTCCGAACTGGTAAATCTACCATCGACCACATTTTCACAATGCGCCAAATCTGGGAAAAAACCCGCGAAAAAGACTCACGTCTGCGATAGCACGAAAGGAGCTGCCTATATGCCGCTATGTCTGAATTATACGCTGTGCAAAATGACGGTGAGCAACACATCAGCTCAGTCAGAATTGGGAAGGACCTCTCCAAGCCGTTCGAAACTAAACGCGGTTTCAGACAGGGTGACCCCCTATCGTGAGATTTCTTTAATTTGATGCTGGAGAAAATTATACTAGCTGCAGAACTTAACCGCTCGGGAATAATACTCTATAAAAGCGTGCAATTACTGGCGTATGCTGATGATATTGATATCATCGGACTAGACACCCACGCCGTTAGTTCTGCTTACTCCAAACTGGAAAAAGAAGCGGTAAAGATGGTTTGATGTTGAATGAGGACAAAAACTAAGTACCTGCTGTCATCGAGCAAAGAGTCAGCGCATACGCGCCTTGGCAACCACGCTACTGTTGGCAGCCATAATTTCGAAATAGTAAAAGATTTGTTTATTTGGGAACCAGCATCAACACTAGCAACAACATCAGCTCTGAAATCCAGCGAAGAATCACTCTTGCCAATAAATGCTACTTTGACTAGGTAGGCCAATTGAAAAGTCAAGTCCTCTCTCGCAAACGACCTCTACAACTCACTTACCGTAACGTCCTGCTATATGTGCAGAAGCATGGACCATGACAAAAGCAGTGAAGCGGCTTTGGAGTGTTCGAGAGAGAAAAGTTCTTCGAAAGATTTATGGACCTCTACGCGTTGGCGATGGCGAGTACCGAAGAAGATTTAATGATGAGCTGTACGAGCTATACGCAGACATTAACATAGTGCCAGCGAATTAAAACGCAGCGGATGCGTGCTAGACCATGTTATGCGATTGAAAGATGACGATCCGGTCAAAAAGCGTTTCTATCGGAACCGCTATGGAAGCAGAGGTAGAGGGCGGCCTCACTCATTGGAAGGACCAGATGGAAAACGATTTAACTCCCTTGGTGTGACCAATTGGCGCCAGTTATCAGAGCGAAGAAGTGATGGCGCGCCTTGTTGGACGGGCCATATCCGTTTAAACGGTTAAAATGCCAATAAGTAAGTAAGTTACTTACGAGTCAATGGCCGATTTGTTATAGTTAAATCACGATGTTAAGTATAGCTGTCACATTGAATTTCAACTTAATTTAGATATACTCACTTGCTTCACTATCATTTTCCTTAAAATTTCTTCCGTTCGCATATCTCACTGCATATCAGCCGTCTTTCGAATTGTGTTTGGCGCCTTGTCACAACCGCATTACCCAAACTCAAAAGAACATTCAAGAATATTCAAATACACACTGTCAAATTAAAACTTCAAACTAATGTCTTGCATGTCACATGCGCGAAAGCACCAAAGTGCCGTTATGGTTATTCTTTTGCATAAAAAAAGTACAAAAAAAATCCAGAATAAGTAACATAGTCCTTAGCGCCATACATATAAGAAAACGTTTGGCATGGTGCTCATAAGAAGAACTCAAACATAAAATGTTCGCACTTACAAATTATGTAATTTCCACAATGAGTGCGTGAGGTTTCGCTACTTGCAACACTTAGTGCAACTGCCACTAAGAACAAAGAAAAGCAAAATATTCAATAGACGTTGTTAAAGTACCAATCAGTGAATCACACTAGTACCGAACTAGCGCAGACTTTTAAAATTATGATATCCTACGAAATGGAACCGCCACTTGTTACAGACCTTTTGCACGCATTTTCAACTGGATCATCCGCAGAAAGTTCTGAAATAGGGGCACTTCTGAAGTAGTGAATTAAGCGCTGTTGGAGTCTGGCTACCAATTATCCCATTTTGACTCCGTTCCGAGGTAATCATTAAAGCTGTAGTGCAAAACTGATGCTTTGCATGTCTGTCTCCAACTTTACTACATACCATTCAATAACTTCTATTCCGACAGAAAAATACAAAAATATTTCTAGCTTCTTGATAAAAAAACAACTTAAAACAGTGCATGCATTAATAATAGTTGTTGTTTGTAGGCCTGCTAATTTTAAGACATTGTGGTTTCGAAATCGAGCTCAAGGGTACAAGAATCATTTTTGGTGATTATAAGATATAAGATATGTTCTTTTTTACATGTGTACTAGAAGACCCGGCAGACGTTGTCCTGCCCTAAATTTGGCCTATCTTCACACATTTTAATAAGCTTTTTCCGTCTGACTCTGCCCCCCCCCCTCTTCACTTTTCCTAATCCTTTTATTCACTCCTCCCTCTGTCTTTTTCGCTCACCTATCTCCATCTTCGTCTCATTCTATCTCAATCTCCTCTCTATATTTCGCTTCTCTCTAATCCCTTCTCATTCTCTGCATCCCTTATTGCCTATACAGAGGTGGATGTATTCATTCCAGTCCCACAGTCACCACCCGAGTCTCAGTCCCAGTCTAGTCCTAATCCCAGTCCCAGTCCGTCTCTGGATAATACTATACTCTGTACTAAGCACTCATCAACAGCGTTCATTTGATATCCATATTGTATCAAACACTGCCTAGCATTATTCACTGGCCCACGTTTTGGCTAATCTCAAGACCTAGTCACCCAGGGGTATGAAAATTACCCTCTACTAAAGCATTCATCAACAGTTACATTTGTTATCCATATGATATAAACACAATCTAGGGTACGCGGGCCCACCGCGTGTCGGCCTATAGCGCGAGACCCCTGTAACGTCGATCGCAACCAACCTATGTAGTACCACGCGTGGGTTTACGGCAACTTGCGTGTGAAAGTCTGAACAAAAGCGACCGACGAATGCTCTCAAACACGCGGCGATCCAACGAACACACATTTAGCCTTGTTTTATGATAGATATAAGATTTTTATTTTTCACACTTCACTATAATTAGAAACGATGACAGATTTTCGTGGCTTTGAAATGCGACTTAAATGCACAGTGGAACAACATCAAAGACTCTCCTGAATTACAAAAACAATGCTATAGTACCTCTAATTGCTATCGATTCGCTATAATATATTTTTATTGAAGCCGGCCACGTTGCTTAATTAACACCAACCATTACACTTGAGTATATCCGCACGCACTGGAATGTTAGTGCCGGCTGCGTATCACGTCACTTGTTTATTATTACGTATAACAAACGGAGAACATAAATAAATTTGCATAAAGTATATGCGACTATGTACTGAGATATAACCTATCCTCTATTTCAAGCTAGATCAACTACACACGGCGTGCAAAACAACTTCAAAATCGGTTCAGTAGTTTAGGAATCCATTGGCCTCAAACATAGTGACACGTGTTTTTTATACATTAAGATAAGGACTTCTTTGTGCATAACTTTATCACAGCTATTGTTGTGGCAAATTTTTTCTTGACTAAGATATTTTAATTGGAATAGAAGCAACGAGTTTTCAGACCTCTGTCAGGGCTGCGCTTGTAGAAACATTCGAGTGCCGCTAACCCTAACTTATCAGACCGCTTAGAACCAGTTAGCTACGTTAGCGATGTCTTGTTTGTCAACCAAACTCTCATTTCTATGCAGCTCACCAATTTTCCATCTCAATTTTTCGATATCGTGACAGTTATTAGTTCTTGACATTTCAACGTACTTTTGGACATGCTAAAAGAGAAAAACTTTATCACATCAATAAAAATCCTGACAAATTATTTATAAGGCGTTGAGTTCAATATAGAGCCCACTGTTTCATATTTAACTATTCACAAAACCATATGGCAATGGCCAGTAACGTAGCAAACTTCTATTTGAATGATAGAAAGGTAGAAACTCAAAACGGGGCAGTGAAACCACATCTAATAAAGCTTTTATATGGGTTTGTTGTTCTTCTTGTTCTTGTAGCGATAAATGCACTCGCCGAACAATTTGAGCAGTTTCGGAAAACAACACTATGAAGGTACTAACTTGACCATCTCGGGAACTATGAAACATGACCACGTTGAACCTTCTAGATCATCCAAACTCCTTCGTTACGTGAAAAACTTGGAGTCGACAGAGCCTCGCCTGCTAAATAAATAGGACTCGCCACATGTGGCTGAAGGTGACAAGTGAAGGCTTTGCGTTACACAACCACTACTTACTACTACACAATTTAGATGAGTTTGTGTTTTACTGCAAAATTTTCTTAAACAGTCAACAAAAGGCAAACCCAACTTTACACGATTCTGGAATCGGCGTAACTCTACGGTGATCCAATATAAGTCAATTTTTCCGTAAAGTAATGAAAAAACCTACAAGGTATATTAATGTTACCAATACAAAACTCAACAGTGGTTTTAAAACATTTTTGTATATCACTTGTTGCATTATTTACATATACATTTTTTTTAATAATTAAAATGATTTTCTATGGACTCAATTGGAAGAAAAATTGGCTGGAAACATAATGAGGCAGTTCGTGGAAATTCTCTGGCCATTCGCGACAGCCATTCTCTGTGTTAGCTGAAATTTATATACCGTTTGGAATCACAATAATTTCTCTCATAAATGCCGTTTAATTTTTCCGAATATGAATTTGTATTGGCCGTGTTTTTTTTACAAGCATATACATATATCTACCTTTGCGACTAAAAAGACGCCCAACGGCAATTAAACATAATGTATGGATAAATAGTGGATATACGCATTTTGAAAGGGAAGCATCGTACTAATTTTATGCGCAATAATATCAAAACTACAGATACAGCTATGCACTTAGCAGTCCATATACAGTTTAAGTGCCTCTGTATACGCGCGTAAAAAATCACAGCTGTTAATGTATACATATGTATGTATGTATGTGAATTTTTTATTGGGCTTGGGGCAGTGTAACAGATGAAGATTCTTTTTGTAAGTTCGTTATCTTATAACTTTAAACGTGCAATTCTTATATATTTGTATGTTTGTATAGCCGAACGATCTCGGGAACGGCTCAACCGATTTAAATGAAATTTGGCATAGACATAATGTATCACCTTCCAAGACTTTCTACCTAGGTGCTGCCACTCACAATGTTTCACAAGGTTGCCACCTATTCGAAATTTAAAAACAAATTGCATGAGATATGCCGATATGGGTATCAAACGAAAGGTATTTCACTCCGCATTATAATATAAACATTTTTGAGTAGGGTTGCCATTTCTATATTTCTATGTTTGTATATTTGTATGTTTGTATAGCCAAACGATCTCGGGAACGGCTCAACCGATTTAAATGAAATTTGGCACAGACATAATGTATCACCTTCTAAGACTTTCTACCTAGGTGTTGTCACTCAAAATGTTTCACACGATTGCCACCTATTCGAAATTAAAAAAAAATTGCATGAGATATGCCGATATGGATATCAAACGAAAGGTATTTCACTCCGCATTACAATCGGGATATCTTTGAGTAGGGTTGCCATTTAGGGTTGGGGTAGTTAGATGAAATAGTACTCTACTTAGTCATATTCTATTAAAGCTTTAAAGGAGAGCATTAAAGTTAAAAAACTTCGTAAAAAAATCTTACACATGATTCGACTTAATTTTCTTAATTTCACACACGCTAATAAAATTGAAATGCAATATCAATGCACCGTGGCAAATTCTAGCAAAGCATATTTAAATGCATATTTTTGGCAAATATGAAATGAATAATACAATTTCTCACAGATTACTATTAGAAAGATTTCTCAGCATAGCAAAAATATATCTCACCATGGTAATTTGCTACCGTTGAACACAAGAGGCATATGTTCAATTTGAAAACGACACCTAAACATTTAACTACTTACCAGCAGATGGCGCTTAGGGAAGTAAGTTGACATTTAATTAAACTAAATGATAGTTGCCATTCGTGAAATTTACAAATTTTTGGAATGTAATAAAATTGTGAGACTTTCATAGTGTATAACTAAAAATGTTTGAAATTAGTAATTCTATTTTTAAGGAAATCAAATATTGGTAAGTAAAATATATAATATATGCACATATAAAAAAAGTAGAGTTTGATTAATGATGACATGTAGAACAAAGTGTGTTATGTGGCATACTCGCAGATTGCCGAGCAAAGCTCGGTCGCCCAGGTAGTAATATAAAAAAGCGGATGAACTGGTCTTTGCCTTTTGCCGTTGGGCATCACTGAGGCAATCACTTAAATCAACAAAACGTGACATACCTACTTATTTCAAGAAATTTGTTTGTAAAAATTGGTATCTACGGACTCATGTAGGAACAGAAAAGGAATATAAATTTCCAATCAAGAAGGTTTCAGCCAAATGGTCACCTATTTCCTCTGAAAATTTCCAGCCATGGCGAATATCAGGTATCCAACTGTATCCGATTTCGTTTTCGATTTCTAATAGAGGGATCAAAATGCTCCATAAATGACATCAATAGATTTACTGAACTAGCCAAATGGGTCGAGTAAAAACAAGTTCATTGTACAGTTTCTAACATACATGATAACTTACTGGTTGCAAGAGAAAGGCCCCCCCCCTCCCTCGCGAATTTACGAAGCGACAAAGGTGGAGAAATTTAGACGTTGAATTTGTGAAAAGTTCGTATGGAGCTCCCATCGATATCTTAAATCGCAAGGGAGCCTTACAAAAAAAAACTACATTTCCAAATAAATATTTCCACTTTGAGTTTCAAGGTCTCGTGACAAAAATCGTAAGCAATAGAAATGAAAAACGAAGTAGAAATATCTCGAAAACCAGAACCAATTTAAGAACTCGGACACCCTACTAAATTCAACGTGCTAAATATCTATAGAAAAGTATACTATCATTTCTGGGTCTAAAACTGATTGGTCTGTGTTATCTCTAAAGCCGAAGAGTAAATGGCTGCGTTCCATTCCTAACATTTTGTATAAAAACCAAAATATTTCTATATAAGTCAGCTAACAGATTTTCGTTAGTGAAGCAAGTGGCTCCATGTAAATGTGAAATTTTAATTAATTCATTAAAAATTTTAATTATTTCTGTGTGAAACATTGGATTCAAAATAATTACATATAACTTTAATAGAAGTGTCATAAAGCGGGTATTATCCTATATCCTACTTGAGCGCTTGATTACTTCCATGAAGCAGCATCGTGATATAACGTATGACAAAAGTTTTAATTAATTAATTAAAGACCTTGGCCTGGAAGGTTAAATATGGTAATATTTTATCGTCCCCGAGATACTCGAGCTTTAGCTTAATAATCCTTGTTATCGGAGCGTACCTGATCCATATAGCCAGGATCATCACCGATAACACTTCCTAAAACAAAGTTACTGTGTAAAAATGGGCGTGGACGGGAGACGATTTCGCCTCCTTGCGAACTAACTTCGTATTGGATGAAATGTTTAATTTTTGATTGAGAATTTGTATGGGAAATTTTCACATATTTTTAATTTTAGGCCTAAATGAAGCATTTTATCTGTGTAAAAGTAATATAAATTGTTAAATTTTTAATCAACATGACTTGTACACACACATCCGTAGAAAAGCGAATAGGTCAATTGAGTTTGTTGTTAATCTAAAGCATCTAAATACATATCTTTATGTATGTATATGAAAAACATTATAGCACCCCAGGTACTATGTTATATATAATGTGTAATTTTCTTTGCTAAACTCAGAAAAAATACATCGAAATTGCGCTTTCAAATATATAAGCTGGCAGCACGTTCATGCAGAATTAAACTAAAAGCATGGTATGAGGAAAAGAATAATGTGAGTGTTGGGAATTGAAGCGAAAGTATGGCTGTTGCCAACAATTACCAGCAACATGCCACTGCCATCAAACTGCGTTTGTCACGCCACTACAGACAAAAGTAAGCAGTCAATTTTTTCACACCCGCGCTACCGCATCACGCTTTTTGGCACTTCGAAGTTTCCAACAATTTTAACACTTCGGCATAGTCTTCCACAACCACCTTACAAGTGTACGCGAGACGAACTAACACTTCACTTACTCAGTTGTCACCACACAGTTTAAATCGAACACCAACAACAACATAAACAAGTAAGGAAGGCTAAGTTCGGGTGTAACCGAACATTACATACTCAGTTGAGAGCTATGGAGACAAAATAAGGAAAATCACCATGTAGGAAAATGAACCTAGGGTAACCCTGGAATGTGGTTGTATGACATGTGTATCAAATGGAAGGTATTAAAGAGTATTTTAAGAGAGAGTAGGCCATAGTTCTATGGATGGACGCAATTTAGGGATATCGCCATAAAGGTGGACCAGGGCTGACTCTAGAATGTGTTTGTACGATATGGGTATCAAATGAAAGGTGATAATGAGTATTTAAAAGGGAATGGGCTTTAGTTCTATAGGTGAACGCCTTTTCGAGAAATCCCCATAAAGGTGGACCAGGGTGACTCTAGAATATGTTTGTACGATATGGGTATCAAATGAAAGCTGTTAATGAGTATTTTGAAAAGGAGTGATCCTTAGTTCCCTAGGTGGACGCCGTTTCGAGATATCGCCATAAAGGTGGACCAGGGGTGTCTCTAGTTGTACGATATGGGAATCAAATGAAAGGTGTTACTGAGCGTTTTAAGAGGGAGTGGGCATTAGGCCTATAGGAGGACGCCTTTTCGAGATATCGCCATTAGGGTGGGCCAGGGGTGACTCTAGAATGTTTGTACGATATGGGTATCAAACGAAAGGTGTTACTGAGCATTTTAAGAGGGAGTGGGCATTAGGTCTATAGGTGGACGCCTTTTCGAGATATCGCCATTAGGGTGGGCCAGGGGTGACTCTGGAATGTGTTTGTACGATATGGGTATCAAATGAAAGGTGGTAATGAGTATTTTAAGAGGGAGTGGGCACTAGGTTTATAGGTGGACGCCTTTTCGAGATATCGCCATTAGGGTGAGCCAGGGTGACTCTAGAATGTGTTTGTACGATATGGGTATCAAACGAAAGGTGTTACTGAGCATTTTAAGAGGGAGTGGGCATTAGGTCCATAGGTCGACGCCTTTTCGAGATATCGCCATTAAGGTGGGCCAGGGGTGACTCTGGAATGTGTTTGTACGATATGGGTATCAAATGAAAGGTGGTAATGAGTATCTTAAGAGGGAGTGGGCACTAGGTTTATAGGTGGACGCCTTTTCGAGATATCGCCATTAGGGTGGGCCAGGGGTGACTCTAGAATGTTTGTACAATATGGGTATCAAACGAAAGGTGTTACTGAGCATTTTAAGAGAAAGTGGCATTAGGTCTATAGGTGGGCGCCTTTTCGAGATATCGCCATTAGGGTGGGCCAGGGTGTCACCCTGGCCCACCCTAATGGCGATATCTCGAAAAGGCGCCCACCTATAGACCTAATGCCCACTTTCTCTTAAAATGCTCAGTAACACCTTTCGTTTGATACCCATATTGTACAAACATTCTAGAGTCACCCCTGGCCCACCCTAATGGCGATATCTCGAAAAGGCGTCCACCTATAAACCTAGTGCCCACTCCCTCTTAAGATACTCATTACCACCTTTCATTTGATACCCATATCGTACAAACACATTCCAGAGTCACCCCTGGCCCACCTTAATGGCGATATCTCGAAAAGGCGTCGACCTATGGACCTAATGCCCACTCCCTCTTAAAATGCTCAGTAACACCTTTCGTTTGATACCCATATCGTACAAACACATTCTAGAGTCACCCCTGGCTCACCCTAATGGCGATATCTCGAAAAGGCGTCCACCTATAAACCTAGTGCCCACTCCCTCTTAAAATACTCATTACCACCTTTCATTTGATACCCATATCGTACAAACACATTCCAGAGTCACCCTGGCCCACCCTAATGGCGATATCTCGAAAAGGCGTCCACCTATAGACCTAATGCCCACTCCCTCTTAAAATGCTCAGTAACACCTTTCGTTGATACCCATATCGTACAAACATTCTAGAGTCACCCCTGGCCCACCCTAATGGCGATATCTCGAAAAGGCGTCCTCCTATAGGCCTAATGCCCACTCCCTCTTAAACGCTCAGTAACACCTTCATTTGATTCCCATATCGTACAACTAGAGACACCCCTGGTCCACCTTTATGGCGATATCTCGAAACGGCGTCCACCTAGGGAACTAAGGATCACTCCTTTTCAAAATACTCATTAACAGCTTTCATTTGATACCCATATCGTACAAACATATTCTAGAGTCACCCCTGGTCCACCTTTATGGGGATTTCTCGAAAAGGCGTTCACCTATAGAACTAAAGCCCATTCCCTTTTAAAATACTCATTATCACCTTTCATTTGATACCCATATCGTACAAACACATTCTAGAGTCAGCCCTGGTCCACCTTTATGGCGATATCCCTAAATTGCGTCCATCCATAGAACTATGGCCTACTCTCTCTTAAAATACTCTTTAATACCTTCCATTGATACACATGTCATACAACCACATTCCAGGGTTACCCTAGGTTCATTTTCCTACATGGTGATTTTCCTTATTTTGTCTCCATAGCTCTCAACTGAGTATGTAATGTTCGGTTACACCCGAACTTAGCCTTCCTTACTTGTTTATGTGTTGTTGGTGTTCGATTTAAACTGTGTGGTGACAACTGAGTAAGTGAAGTGTTAGTTCGTCTCGCGTACACTTGTAAGGTGGTTGTGGAAGACTATGCCGAAGTGTTAAAATTGTTGGAAACTTCGAAGTGCCAAAAAGCGTGATGCGGTAGCGCGGGTGTGAAAAAATTGACTGCTTACTTTTGTCTGTAGTGGCGTGACAAACGCAGTTTGATGGCAGTGGCATGTTGCTGGTAATTGTTGGCAACAGCCATACTTTCGCTTCAATTCCCAACACTCACATTATTCTTTTCCTCATACCATGCTTTTAGTTTAATTCTGCATGAACGTGCTGCCAGCTTATATATTTGAAAGCGCAATTTCGATGTATTTTTTTCTGAGTTTAGCAAAGAAAATTACACATTATATATAACATAGTACCTGGGGTGCTATAATGTTTTTCATATACATACATAAAGATATGTATTTAGATGCTTTAGATTAACAACAAACTCAATTGACCTATTCGCTTTTCTACGGATGTGTGTGTACAAGTCATGTTGATTAAAAATTTAACAATTTATATTACTTTTACACAGATAAAAATGCTTCATTTAGGCCTAAAATTAAAAATATGTGAAAATTTCCCATACAAATTCTCAATCAAAATTTAAACATTTCATCCAATACGAAGTTAGTTCGCAAGGAGGCGAAATCGTCTCCCGTCCACGCCCATTTTTACACAGTAACTTTGTTTAGGAAGTGTTATCGGTGATGATCCTGGCTATATGGATCAGGTACGCTCCGATAACAAGGATTATTAAGCTAAAAGCTCGAGTATCTCGGGGACGATAAAATATTACCATATTTAACCTTCCAGGCCAAGGTCTTTAATTAATTAATTAAAACTTTTGTCATACGTTATATCACGATGCTGCTTCATGGAAGTAATCAAGCGCTCAAGTAGGATATAGGATAATACCCGCTTTATGACACTTCTATTAAAGTTATATGTAATTATTTTGAATCCAATGTTTCACACAGAAATAATTAAAATTTTTAATGAATTAATTAAAATTTCACATTTACATGGAGCCACTTGCTTCACTAACGAAAATCTGTTAGCTGACTTATATAGAAATATTTTGGTTTTTATAACAAAATGTTAGGAATGGAACGCAGCCATTTACTCTTCGGCTTTAGAGATAACACAGACCAATCAGTTTTAGACCCAGAAATGATAGTATACTTTTCTATAGATATTTAGCACGTTGAAATTTAGTAGGGTGTCCGAGTTCTTAAATTGGTTCTGGTTTTCGAGATATTTCTACTTCGTTTTTCATTTCTATTGCTTACGATTTTTGTCACGAGACCTTGAAACTCAAAGTGGAAATATTTTATTTGGAAATGTAGTTTTTTTTTGTAAGGCTCCCTTGCGATTTAAGATATCGATGGGAGCTCCATACGAACTTTTCACAAATTCAACGTCTAAATTTCTCCACCTTTGTCGCTTCGTAAATTCGCGAGGGAGGGGGGGGGGCCTTTCTCTTGCAACCAGTAAGTTATCATGTATGTTAAGAAACTGTACAATGAACTTGTTTTTACTCGACCCATTTGGCTAGTTCAGTAAATCTATTGATGTCATTTATGGAGCATTTTGATCCCTCTATTAGAAATCGAAAACGAAATCGGATACAGTTGGATACCTGATATTCGCCATGGCTGGAAATTTTCAGAGGAAATAGGTGACCATTTGGCTGAAACCTTCTTGATTGGAAATTTATATTCCTTTTCTGTTCCTACATGAGTCCGTAGATACCAATTTTTACAAACAAATTTCTTGAAATAAGTAGGTATGTCACGTTTTGTTGATTTAAGTGATTGCCTCAGTGATGCCCAACGGCAAAAGGCAAAGACCAGTTCATCCGCTTTTTTATATTACTACCTGGGCGACCGAGCTTTGCTCGGCAA
The DNA here is from genome assembly GCA_029619165.1 of Eurosta solidaginis. NCBI lineage: Eukaryota > Metazoa > Arthropoda > Insecta > Diptera > Tephritidae > Eurosta > Eurosta solidaginis. Next base: position 8,604 of record JARSSU010037120.1, on the reverse strand, counting down.
TCTGCGAGTATGCCACATAACACACTTTGTTCTACATGTCATCATTAATCAAACTCTACTTTTTTTATATGTGCATATATTATATATTTTTACTTACCAATATTTGATTTCCTTAAAAATAGAATTACTAATTTCAAACATTTTTTAGTTATACACTATGAAAGTCTCACAATTTTATTACATTCCAAAAATTTGTAAATTTCACGAATGGCAACTATCATTTAGTTTAATTAAATGTCAACTTACTTCCCTAAGCGCCATCTGCTGGTAAGTAGTTAAATGTTTAGGTGTCGTTTTCAAATTGAACATATGCCTCTTGTGTTCAACGGTAGCAAATTACCATGGTGAGATATATTTTTGCTATGCTGAGAAATCTTTCTAATAGTAATCTGTGAGAAATTGTAATTATTCATTTCATATTTGCCAAAAATATGCATTTAAATATGCTTTGCTAGAATTTGCCACGGTGCATTGATATTGCATTTCAATTTTATTAGCGTGTGTGAAATTAAGAAAATTAAGTCGAATCATGTGTAAGATTTTTTACGAAGTTTTTAACTTTAATGCTCTCCTTTAAAGCTTTAATAGAATATGACTAAGTAGAGTACTATTTCATCTAACTACCCCAACCCTAAATGGCAACCCTACTCAAAGATATCCCGATTGTAATGCGGAGTGAAATACCTTTCGTTTGATATCCATATCGGCATATCTCATGCAATTTTTTTTTAATTTCGAATAGGTGGCAATCGTGTGAAACATTTTGAGTGACAACACCTAGGTAGAAAGTCTTAGAAGGTGATACATTATGTCTGTGCCAAATTTCATTTAAATCGGTTGAGCCGTTCCCGAGATCGTTTGGCTATACAAACATACAAATATACAAACATAGAAATATAGAAATGGCAACCCTACTCAAAAATGTTTATATTATAATGCGGAGTGAAATACCTTTCGTTTGATACCCATATCGGCATATCTCATGCAATTTGTTTTTAAATTTCGAATAGGTGGCAACCTTGTGAAACATTGTGAGTGGCAGCACCTAGGTAGAAAGTCTTGGAAGGTGATACATTATGTCTATGCCAAATTTCATTTAAATCGGTTGAGCCGTTCCCGAGATCGTTCGGCTATACAAACATACAAATATATAAGAATTGCACGTTTAAAGTTATAAGATAACGAACTTACAAAAAGAATCTTCATCTGTTACACTGCCCCAAGCCCAATAAAAAATTCACATACATACATACATATGTATACATTAACAGCTGTGATTTTTTACGCGCGTATACAGAGGCACTTAAACTGTATATGGACTGCTAAGTGCATAGCTGTATCTGTAGTTTTGATATTATTGCGCATAAAATTAGTACGATGCTTCCCTTTCAAAAATGCGTATATCCACTATTTATCCATACATTATGTTTAATTGCCGTTGGGCGTCTTTTTAGTCGCAAAGGTAGATATATGTATATGCTTGTAAAAAAAACACGGCCAATACAAATTCATATTCGGAAAAATTAAACGGCATTTATGAGAGAAATTATTGTGATTCCAAACGGTATATAAATTTCAGCTAACACAGAGAATGGCTGTCGCGAATGGCCAGAGAATTTCCACGAACTGCCTCATTATGTTTCCAGCCAATTTTTCTTCCAATTGAGTCCATAGAAAATCATTTTAATTATTAAAAAAAATGTATATGTAAATAATGCAACAAGTGATATACAAAAATGTTTTAAAACCACTGTTGAGTTTTGTATTGGTAACATTAATATACCTTGTAGGTTTTTTCATTACTTTACGGAAAAATTGACTTATATTGGATCACCGTAGAGTTACGCCGATTCCAGAATCGTGTAAAGTTGGGTTTGCCTTTTGTTGACTGTTTAAGAAAATTTTGCAGTAAAACACAAACTCATCTAAATTGTGTAGTAGTAAGTAGTGGTTGTGTAACGCAAAGCCTTCAACTTGTCACCTTCAGCCACATGTGGCGAGTCCTATTTATTTAGCAGGCGAGGCTCTGTCGACTCCAAGTTTTTCACGTAACGAAGGAGTTTGGATGATCTAGAAGGTTCAACGTGGTCATGTTTCATAGTTCCCGAGATGGTCAAGTTAGTACCTTCATAGTGTTGTTTTCCGAAACTGCTCAAATTGTTCGGCGAGTGCATTTATCGCTACAAGAACAAGAAGAACAACAAACCCATATAAAAGCTTTATTAGATGTGGTTTCACTGCCCCGTTTTGAGTTTCTACCTTTCTATCATTCAAATAGAAGTTTGCTACGTTACTGGCCATTGCCATATGGTTTTGTGAATAGTTAAATATGAAACAGTGGGCTCTATATTGAACTCAACGCCTTATAAATAATTTGTCAGGATTTTTATTGATGTGATAAAGTTTTTCTCTTTTAGCATGTCCAAAAGTACGTTGAAATGTCAAGAACTAATAACTGTCACGATATCGAAAAATTGAGATGGAAAATTGGTGAGCTGCATAGAAATGAGAGTTTGGTTGACAAACAAGACATCGCTAACGTAGCTAACTGGTTCTAAGCGGTCTGATAAGTTAGGGTTAGCGGCACTCGAATGTTTCTACAAGCGCAGCCCTGACAGAGGTCTGAAAACTCGTTGCTTCTATTCCAATTAAAATATCTTAGTCAAGAAAAAATTTGCCACAACAATAGCTGTGATAAAGTTATGCACAAAGAAGTCCTTATCTTAATGTATAAAAAACACGTGTCACTATGTTTGAGGCCAATGGATTCCTAAACTACTGAACCGATTTTGAAGTTGTTTTGCACGCCGTGTGTAGTTTGATCTAGCTTGAAATATAGGATAGGTTATATCTCAGTATATAGTCGCAATATTATTTTATTGCAAATTTTTTTATTTGTTTATACGTAATAATAAAATGTTACGTATACGCACCGGCAATAACATTTCCAGGGGTGCGGATATACTCAAGTGTAATTGGTTGGTGTTTAATTAAGCAACGTGCTTATCAATAAAAAATATTATAGCGAATGATATCAATTAGAGGTACTATTACATTTTTTTTAATTCAGGAGAGTCTTTTAGTTGTTCCATGTGCAATTTTTAAGCCGAATTTCAAAAGCAACGAAAATCTGCATTTCGTTTTAATATTATAGTGAAGTGTGAAAAATAAAAATCTATATATATATAAAAAAAAGGCTAAAATGTGTGTTAGTTGGTCGCCGGTGTTTGAAGAGATTCGTCGGTCGATTTTGTTCAGACTTTCACACAAGTTGCGTAAACCTCACGCGGTGGTTTACTACATAGGTTTGGTGTGCGATCGACGTACAGGGTCTCGAGATATAGGCCGAAACGTGGACCCGAGTACCCCTAGATTGTGTTTATATAATATGGATAACAAATGTAAGCTGTTGATGAATGCTTAGTACAGGGTAATTTTCATACCCCTGGGTGACTAGGGTCTTGAGATATAGGCCAAAACGTGGGGCCAGTGATGCCTAGGCAGTGTTTATACAATATGGATATCAAATGAAAGCTGTTGATGAGTGCTATAGTACAGGATAATTTTCATACGACTGGGAGGCTAGGGTCTCGAGATATAAGCCAAAACGTGGGCCAGTGAATGCCTAGGCAGTGTTTATACAATATGGATATCAAATGAAAGCTGTTGATGAGTGCTTTAGTACAGAGTAATATATTATCCAGAGACGGACTGGGACTGGGATTAGGACTAGGACTGGGACTGAGACTCGGAGTGTGACTGGGACTGGAATGAAATACATACCACCCTCTGGGATAGGCAATAAGGGATGCAGAAGAATGAGAAGGATGAGAGAAGAGAAAATAGAGAAGGAGATTGAGATAGAATGAGACGAAGATGGAGATAGGTGAAGCGAAAAAGACAGAGGGAGGAGTGAATAAAAGGATTAGGAAAAAGTGAAGAGCAGAGTCAGACGGAAAAAGCTTATTAAAATGTGTGAAGATAGGCCAAATTTAGGGCAGGACAACGTCTGCCGGGTCTTCTAGTACACATGTAAAAAAGAACATATCTTATATCTTATAATCACCAAAAATGATTCTTGTACCCTTGAGCTCGATTTCGAAACCACAATGTCTTAAAATTAGCAGGCCTACAAACAACAACTATTATTAATGCATGCACTGTTTTAAGTTGTTTTTTTATCAAGAAGCTAGAAATATTTTTGTATTTTTCTGTCGGAATAGAAGTTATTGAATGGTATGTAGTAAAGTTGGAGACAGACATGCAAAGCATCAGTTTTGCACTACAGCTTTAATGATTACCTCGGAACGGAGTCAAAATGGGATAATTGGTAGCCAGACTCCAACAGCGCTTAATTCACTACTTCAGAAGTGCCCCTATTTCAGAACTTTCTGCGGATGATCCAGTTGAAAATGCGTGCAAAAGGTCTGTAACAAGTGGCGGTTCCATTTCGTAGGATATCATAATTTTAAAAGTCTGCGCTAGTTCGGTACTAGTGTGATTCACTGATTGGTACTTTAACAACGTCTATTGAATATTTTGCTTTTCTTTGTTCTTAGTGGCAGTTGCACTAAGTGTTGCAAGTAGCGAAACCTCACGCACTCATTGTGGAAATTACATAATTTGTAAGTGCGAACATTTTATGTTTGAGTTCTTCTTATGAGCACCATGCCAAACGTTTTCTTATATGTATGGCGCTAAGGACTATGTTACTTATTCTGGATTTTTTTTGTACTTTTTTTATGCAAAAGAATAACCATAACGGCACTTTGGTGCTTTCGCGCATGTGACATGCAAGACATTAGTTTGAAGTTTTAATTTGACAGTGTGTATTTGAATATTCTTGAATGTTCTTTTGAGTTTGGGTAATGCGGTTGTGACAAGGCGCCAAACACAATTCGAAAGACGGGCTGATATGGCAGGAGATATGCGAACGGAAGAAATTTTAAGGAAAATGATAGGTGAAGCAAGTGAGTATATCTAAATTAGTTGAAATTCAATGTGACAGCTATACTTAACATCGTGATTTAACTATAAGAAATCGGCCAATTGACTCGTAAGTAACTTACTTACTTAATTGGCATTTAACCGTTTAAACGGATATGGCCGTCCAACAAGGCGCGCCAGTCACTTCTTCGCTCTGATAACTGGCGCCAATTGGTCACACCAAGGGAGTTTAAATCGTTTTCCATCTGGTCCTTCCAAAGAGTGGGGGCCGCCCTCTACCTCTGCTTCCATAGGCGGGTTCCGATAGAAACGCTTTTTTGACCGGATCGTCATCTTTCATCGCATAACATGGTCTAGCCAGCGCAGCCGCTGCTGTTTTAATTCGCTGGACTATGTTAATGTCTGCGTATAGCTCGTACAGCTCATCATTAAATCTTCTTCGGTACTCGCCATCGCCAACGCGTAGAGGTCCATAAATCTTTCGAAGAACTTTTCTCTCGAACACTCCCAAAGCCGCTTCATCTGCTTTTGTCATGGTCCATGCTTCTGCACCATATAGCAGGACGGTTACGGTAAGTGAGTTGTAGAGTCGTTTGCCGAGAGAGGACTTTACTTTTCAATTGCCTACCTAGTCCCAAAGTAGCATTTATTGGCAAGAGTGATTCTTCGCTGGATTTCAGAGCTGATGTTGTTGCTAGTGTTGATGCTGGTTCCCAAATAAACCAAATCTTTTACTATTTCGAAATTATGGCTGCCAACAGTAGCGTGGTTGCCAAGGCGCGTATGGGCTGACTCTTTGCTCGATGACAGCAGGTACTTAGTTTTGTCCTCATTCACCATCAAAACACATCTTTACCGCTTCTTTTTCCAGTTTGGAGTAAGCAGAACTAACGGCGTGGGTGTCTAGTCCGATGATATCAATATCATCAGCATACGCCAGTAATGCACGCTTTTATAGAGTATTATTCCGAGCGGTTAGTTCTGCAGCTAGTATAATTTTCTCCAGCATCAAATTAAAGAAATCTCACGATAGGGGGTCACCCTGTCTGAAACCGCGTTTAGTTTCGAACCGCTTGGAGAGGTCCTTCCCAATTCTGACTGAGCGTGATGGTGTTAGCTTCACCGTAATTTTGCACACGCCGTATAAATTCTTTTTCGCGGGTTTTTTCCAGATTTGGCGCATTGTGAAAATGTGGTCGATGGTAGATTTACACAGTTCGGAAGCCGCACTCATAAGGTCCCAAGCAGTTGATTCACGGTGGGCTTCAACTTCGCCACAATACACTTGACAGGACCTTATATGTGATATTAACAAGGCTGATTCCGCGATATTTGGTGCAGTTTACAGTATCCACCTTCTGTGGACTGGGCAAAGAACACTTAGATTCTAATCGTCGGGCATGCACTCGTTCCGCCCATATTTTGCGAATAAGCTGATGCATGCGCCTACCAACTCCTCGCCGCGTTATTTGAATAGCTCCGCAGGCAATCCATCAGCGCCCGCGGCCTGTTGTTGTTTTTCGCCATAATCAGGTGAGGGGATATTTATTATATCATCATCGATTGTGGGATCGGGTTTCGTCATCTCTGTGCGGTAAGTCGTTGTCTGCATTGAGCAGAGCAGAGAAGTGTTCCCTCCATAATCTAAGTACTCTCTGGACATCAGTTACAAGGTCGCCGATTTCGTTCTTACAGGAGTTTGCCTCGGTCATAAAACCTTCCCGCCTGTCGCCGAATTTTTTGGTAAGATTTTCGGGCGTTATTCCTGGTGGCTAGCAGCTCAAGCTCCTCGCACTCACGGCTTCCGCTCTGCTTTTTTTCTTCTGAAAAGGCGTCTCGCTTCCCTTTTAACTCGCGGTAGCGTTCGCACACTCCTCTTGTTGCGCTCGCTTTTAAACGTAGCTCTGTAGGCAGCGTCTTTTCTTTCGGTTGCAACGCGGCATTCTTCATCGTATCAGTTATTTTTCCGTGGCCACCGGTAACCAATTTTTTCCTCGGCGGCGTATGAAGTGTTTTGTAGATATGCTCCCACTGCTCCTGTATTCCTTCAGGCTGAGTTATGCTCTCAAAGAGCAGTGTGAGAGTCCGAGATTGCGAAATCATTGGCAGTCTGTTGCGATTGCAGCCTTTCGCGACGTCTAGGTTTTCATTTTAATTTTTGTTTCCGTTGGCATTAGCCGCGCTGAGGCGGGTGCGTATTTGGCTGCGACGAGATAATGGTCCGCGTCGATGTTAGGGTCCTCGGATCGTGCGCACATCTAAAACAACGTGATCGATCTTATTGCGAGTATTTCAATCAGGGGAAAGCCATGTAGCTTGATGTATCTTTTTCTGCATGAACCTCGTACTGGATATGACCATGTTTCGGCACCGACAAATTCAATCAGCCTCAGTCCATTCGGAGAAGTTTCATTGTGTAGGCTGAGCTTTCCGACTGTAGGGCCAAAAACACCTTCTTTGCCCACCCTGGCGTTAAAGTCGCCAACCACGACTTTATATCAAGCGCTCGTATGTGCGTTTTAATTGTTCATAAAAAGCGTCTTACACCTCATCGTCTTTCTCCTCTGTCGGCGCATGGGCGCAGATAAACTGATATACTAAAAAAGTTTGCTTTTATTAGGATAGCGGCGAGACGTTCGTCCATAGCGTGAAAGCCAAAATACTCTCGGCGACAAAGTCTCTCTCCCACCACGAATTCCGACACGGAAAGCATGCGCTTATTTGTATGGCGACTCGGTAGTTACTTACCATTTATTCGTGGATTATTTCAAATAAGCGAATCCGATTATATTATTAAATTTTAAATGTTATGGTTTTATGGTTTGTAAATAATTAACTATAAATTCAGTAAATGAACTTTCAGGATGCTAAAATTTCTCGTCTAATGAGATAACGCATGGGCGCCACTTAATCGACGGAAGTAAAAAAATAAAAACAATAAATAGAAAACTTTCGAGTGGAGTGATGGTTGATGCGACAAAAAGTCAAACCTTCAATGTGCGGATCGCTGAGTATACCCTGTATGTACCAATCTTATGAGAATCACGAAACATGGCCATCTTGAACATTCCAAAAAATACGTTTCACAGTAAAGCGCAAATATTTTTTGAGTTGAAAGTTTTGTTATGTTTTAATGTATATGGGATAAGTTGTGAAGTAAAGGTTATACTCTTTATGATGATTTTAGGAGTACTCTAGGAATATTTAGGGACTATGTACGACTACCCTACAACTGATCCTCGTAGGGTATTAAAAATGTGTTCAATTTATATTTCGAGTGTCCCTAGGCCAGGATCACTTTCAAAGGACCACAAAGTCCCCTATCATAGAGAAATTTTAAAAAATCCAGAAATCAAATTAAACCGGACTACTCAGTAAGGCGCAACTAGAACTACCCCTGTAATTGGAGTACTTATACGACAAATATGGCTACACGTGATCCAAATATATTTTCCAAGGATCGTTTAAAATAATGGCAGCAAACCTTCTGTTCCATAAAGCACAAAATCATCAAACTTTCAACCAACACGCATAATCCCGAAAAGATACCAAATAAAACGCTACCACTAAAATTTTTCAGACCAAAACACAATAATTACTAACAACTAACTTAACTTCAAATCTGGTTGTTCGATATATGTCATGGCTGTATATTTT
>JARSSU010037119.1:0-33001 GCA_029619165.1 Eurosta solidaginis | reverse complement strand
CTCAGGGTTCATGGTAGATTAGTTTCATTCGACGTTGACTTACAACGAAAAACATCCCGTTATTATCCAGAAAAATCTAGATCGCTGTCCTCTATATACATTACCTCCACGAACTTCTCCTCCACGCCGAAATACGTCTAATGCAGCAATGCCTCAGACAGGATCTCTATATTCCACGACTCAATCCATCAGTGCAAAACTTGTACCCTCCACAAGCAGCAAATGCGATCGCAAATCATGGCGCTTTGCCCCCGGAACGATGCACATACGCTCCGCCTTTTACCACTACCGGTGTCGACTTTGCGGGGCCTTTTCAAATAAAAGCCTCCTTGCTAGGTCTTACACCTTACTGAAGGCTACGTGGCCGTTTTGTCTGTTTCGTGACAAAAGCTGTCCACCTTGAGCTGTGCTCGGACTTAACAACCAATGCCTTTCTCGCATATTTTGCTCGCTTCGTCGGACGTCGTGGATATCCTGCCACAATGATGAGTGACAACGGCAAACGTTTATTGGAGCTAAAAGAGCGACCGAAAAGGAGTTGGTTGACTGCATGAAAACTGCCTCTCAAGAAGTAATCGCAAAATACTCTCCCCAGGGCATCAATTGGAAATTCATTCCGCCCGGAGCTCCCCACATGGGCGGCTTGTGGGAGTCTGCAGTGAAGAGTTTCAAACTGCACTTCAATAGGATTGCAGGAGCCCACAAGTTCACCTTTGAAGAATTTACCACCCTCTTGGTAAGAATATAAGCCGTGTTGAACTCTCGTCCCTATCTCACCTTTATCCCAAGATCCCACCGAGTTTACCGCGCTGACCCCCGGCCACTTTCTTTAGAGTGGCCCCCTCCTCGCTATCCCTGAAGTGGATCACGCGGATTTATCTCTTATAAACCGATTGGACAGGGTAAAAAGCTTACATCATCAATTCAGCAAAAGGTGGAAGGAATACTAACCTAAAGGATCTCCAGAAAAGGCAGAAGTGGAAAATCCACAACCCGAACCCAAGGTCGGTGAGTGTGTCTGCATTCAAGACGACTCACTTCCCCCGACTGAATGGCGCCTTGGACGTATTGAAAAATACATTCAGGTCCTGACGGCCATATACGTGTTGTTGACGTTCGTACGCAAATCGGCACCCTCACACGACCACTTGTTAGCTCTGTTTTCTCCCCTAAAAATCGTAAAGAAGTTGTTGAAGTAGGTTGTTCGAGAGGTCAGGACATACATAAGTCCATTTGAGTTTTGCCTCAAGTTATAACTATCCGAGACCAGGCTATGTAAATACCCACAGCGAATGAAAAATATCTCTAACGTTTTATAGTAGTACATATGCTTAACAGAAGAAATTTCAGATCCCTAACAACTCCATAGAGTGGTGAAAACGATCAACATTACATATTTTTCTTATGACGCAATTTTTGAATAGTTAGAAGCTGCTGGATTTTATTACCTGAAGCGCCACCCCAACAGGTTATGCCATATTAGAGCTTGGAGTGGACTAAAGCGTAGTAAATAGTTTTAAGTGTTGCGTTTGAACAAACTTTTCTTAAATTGTAAAAATAACGAGCGGAAGATCGAAAAATATGCGTAGCCAAACTCAAGTTTTGGTCAACAATAACACCAAGATATTGGAAGTCGCTCACTTTTTCAATAGTGAAGCACTTATCGCAACAGTTTACTTCAGCTTTAAACGATGCACAGAACAGAAAATTATTTAGTACAAAACGTTTGCAGTCAGTAGCATGGAATACAATGGCTTGGTCAGGTGAGGATTTTGGATGCAAATTGAAATACATCAACTTCGTTTTCTTGCTGACAGAGAGCTTGTGTGCTGCAAACCACACTCTTAGCAAATACACATCGTTATTGATTCCTGCTACCAAATCCAGATAGTTCGATGAACCATAGGCGATAGCAAGGTCGTCAAGGATAGCGAGAATATTGAATTTAGGTAAATCAAAAATATTATAGGACATAAGACAGATCCTTGACGTACACCTAAGCTAATTGTAACTGGATTACTTATACTACTTCCAACTTTTACTTTTTGAATTCTTCCTGACAAATAAGATTTAAAACCAATTATATATAAACCCACGGAAGCCCGCACAATACAATTTGTCTAATAAAATTTGGCGATCAACCATGTCAAATGCTTTAGTGATATCAACGAATAGTCCAGCACAGTTCTTTTTATTGTCTAGTTCCCTATATATGTAAGAAAAAAGTCCGGCAAGGCATCTTCTGTTGACCGCCACATCTGAACCCGAATTGCATTGAGCTGAAATAGTTATTATTGTCAAGAAATGATAGGATTCGACCTTTAACCAGTTTTTCAAATATTTTTGAAATTGAAGACAGTAATGAAATAGGCCTCTAGTTATTTTGTCACCCTTTTTTAATAAAGGAATGACAATAGCGAATTTTAAATCTGAAGGAAATGATCCACATAAAATACTCATATTAAACTAATGCGTTAGGATATCAACTAAATTTAGTGCCACATATTTAAGAGTCTGACTCGAAATTCCATCCCACCCACATGATCTAGACTTATTCAGAGAATTAATTGTTTTTAAAACTTCAATGCCAGTAAATGGCTCGAAAAAAAAATATTTCCCGAATTCGAGAACTCAGGTATCAGAGCGGAGGATTCGAAAACAGCAGATTGTCCTATTGATAGAAAGTGATCATTGAAAAGGTTTGCCACTGCTGGAGGATCATAAAAGCTCACGCTACCATCACATAAAACAATTGATGTGTTATTAGCTTTACAACTGCGATTCAGAAGACCGTTAATGATTTTCCATTCCTTCTTTGGATTGCCATAGGAAGACCTAAACTCATTTCGATAGAAATTATCACGCTCCAAGTGTACTTCTTTTTTCAGTTCTCTACATAATTTCATATACCTGCTGCGAAGATTTGCGTTTGATGGGTGGTTTTTGCACTTTTTTCCACGCTTGTTTTTTAGATGAATTTTTTAACAACTTTTTGCTAATACATGGTTTTAACTTATAATCAGATCTGCGAGGGATAAAAGAAAAGCTAGCAGACCTAATGTGCCTGTTAAAAATGTTCAGAAAAATATTAAATGCCTTGGATACGTCTTTTTCAGAGTAACATTCATCCCATGACTCAAATCGCAATAGTTCGTTTAGAGCGTCAAATTTATTTGCGTTAAACAAGAACTAACCTTTTTATTATTGTTTTTTGCACAAGCCTTACTTAATAATACACCAGTCATAGTGTGATCTGTTATTCCGACATCAAGATTTAAGCTCCGCAAACTACTGAGAAAAATATTACTAACACAACAGAAAACGTGATCCAAGCAGCTTCCAGACATACTACGAGTTGGCTCATTTAAATACGATGTTATACCATGACTAGCCATTAGATTTAGGAAGCTATCTATGGTAGGATTAGCGTTAAGAATATCTAAGTTAAAGTCACCCAAGATGACAATATTGACTGAATTTTCACTACGGAGAAGATTTGAGAACTCTTCCAAAAATGTCTGAACAGGTATCGCATGTAGCCTGTAAAGACATATAAAAGTGAAGACTGCACCGGAGATACTTATTGAAACCTTTAGGATGTCAGCACTTGTGAGATTGCATTCAAAATAATACATATCCCGAACAAAAACTCCAACACCTGCAGAATAACTGTCATTAGTGTTCGCGAAAAAATTATAACCAGGTATAGTGAAATCACGAATTTCGTGAGAGTATATCCAGATTTCAGACAAAAATATTACGTCGGGATAGTTTTTAAACATCTCTAGATGGCATAGCAATAAATCAAAATTTTTGCCGAAGACTGCGTATGTTTAGATGAATAGCAACAAGCGAATCCGTAGAATTATACATCAAATCAAGATCATTAATAGGGCTGATTATAGCGAAGTTGCTTTTAAATATAAACATTTGAAAAACCATTTGAAATATGCAAGTATTAAATAATAATTAGAAAAACTACGTTACTTTTGACAAATCGTCAAAAGTACTAAGAATAACAACGTCGCTATTATCAGTCTTTTTCATCATTATTCTACCATGACTTATACACAGGTACTTATAATTTTTTGCTTATTTTGTTTTCTTCGCTACTGTAAGCAGCGCTCTGTTGTAGCTAGTGAGACTATCGTTTATGTAAATATTGGTGTTTTTCTGTCCATCACCAAAAGCTGAGAAGTTAATTTCCCCTTTTCTCTCCGTTTTTGGGACATAACTTTACTCTTCAACTCAGAAGAGGCAAAATGAATACGAGCACGTTTGTTTGCTTGAATTTTTTGATGTAGCACTTGCTTATCTCTTCTGGAGAAACAGATAACTTCAAAGCAGCGCCCATATTGATAGTTAGGCTGGGATTAAGGCAAGAAGTGTCCTGGAATGCAAAGAAGCATTGGAAAAGCTTCGCTTAGGTCGGACCTTACATCTTTGCTGGATACCCGATCATAAGGGGATAGAAGGTAACGAGAAGGCCGATGAGTTGGCAAAGCGTGGGTGCAACACTCACTGAGTCGACGATAGACGTCCCAATCCGTTTGGAAGAAATCAAAAGGAGACAGGAGTTTCATATGATCCATCAAGTAGAAAAGGCGTGGACCAAATCGCGGGGCTGTAAAATTTCTAAGATCATGTGCAAAGCTTACGATATTAGACGCACAAAATGGCTCATATCCCTGAAGAGAGAAGACTTTAGGCTCATAATGGGCATACTGACTGCACATTGCCTCTGGCGTCACATGCTTATAGGTTAGGTCTCGTCGGTAACAGCAAGTGCATGAAGTGTAAGCTGCAGGAGAAACGGTTGAGCACGTTCTGTGTTCTTGTCCTGCGCTATGGACACATTCAGTCTATGTGAGGTCTTTATTGATCGGCCAGTTCAACCTAACCTAACCTCGCAAGCTCATCCTTTCCCCCTATTCTTGGCAAACACTCCGTGGGAAAAGTAAAAGGAGCACGACGCAAACTGAAAGCGAAGCTCGGCAAAAATCTCCTCGAAGGTAAGTCGCGCCAAATATTTTTTTTTATTTATTATCGGATTTACACGTATTTTTGAAAATGTGGTGGCACCTACCATACCATATTGCATACCACTTTTTCTTAAAGACACTTTTCCACAGTCATTCTCAAATATCAGCTTTGTTGTTGTAGCGATAAAGACGCTCACCGAAGGTTTTGGGTAGTGTTATCGATGTTGATGGTGCTTTGCCGGATATAGATCCGGTACGATCCGGTAACAAACACCGTTATAGCTCTATCACATAAGCAGTTCCCAAATTTTGTTGCAAGCAAATCATAAGAAGAAGAATTTGACATTTGCTTTGGCTAAGGGTGTTGGCACACTTTGCAAGTGAAATTATTTTTCCCACTGGTTGGTAACGTTTTCTAACATTTTTTCGCAATTAAAAACACTATAACAATCGAATACGACACAAAATATGTTAGCAAGTATGTTTGTTGTATACAGATATTGTTAATAACAGTGCTTCGCGAAATTTTGTATGTGAATGGGCAAGGTGTAATAAACTTCAATTGCTAGGTCTGAAGTGTCTTCATATTTACAAACGCAACATCTTGGTTGATTGTGGCGATGTTATGGATGCATAACCTTATGTTAAACGCATCTGTCATGTCAAAATGTCATTGTGCCGCGGCCTTTAAGGTAGTAGGGAATGATTTGATATGATCACTGATCACATTGAACCTTCTAGGCCATATCCCCCCAACTTTCTAGTTCTATGAGGAACTTGGAGTTGCCAAAGCCTCGCCTGTGTATGATACATTCATATTGTAACAGGACTCGTCTCGCGTAGGTGAGCTTGGTAGTTGGGTTGCAGCAGATCTAAACTGCGTTTATCAACCTCTTGAGTCCCCATCAACCCTTTGATACCCTGTTGGCCTCTCTTTTTATATATTTGTAGATTACAATAAAAAGTAATTTAATACTCACGTTGCACATCGCCCTGAGCGTTGACGGAAATCCAACTAAATAGCGTTAGAACTGCGATTAAGATGAGTTTACACATTTTTGTTTTATACAGAAATTTCACTTTTCATAAAGTAAAAGTGTTGAGTTTCTCAAAAAAATTACCTATTAGCACTTCCTTAATAGTAATTGTTCAAATATTAGCGCTAATTTAAATATACAACGTCACTCCAGCTAAAGCCAAGGTTTCGATGACGCGACAAATATCTTATTAGGTGATCGTTGCCAGCGAAAGTATAATAAAACGGATTTTATGGTTGAGACCAAAAAATTGAAAGTGGCAAATAATTTCACTTTGGATCAGCCAGCTGCACAAAACAAAAACAAATAACACTGGAATGTTAGTTAACCGAAAATTGGGTCAAGACTTTTAAAGCGAACTTTAACGAGTACAGAAGTACAAACGCGCTGACAGACACAGACAGAACTTTTTTCAATCAACGTTAAGTAAGAAGTTCACATTTGTTTTGTTGTTACTTTAATAAAATAAAAAATCGAATTTAGGTTATATGTAATTTTAACACTTTTTTATTTAGGTTTAACAACTTTTTTTATTTCTGTTTTCTTTTTTTTAATTAAATTTTATTTTATGCTACGCGTTTTATTATTTATTTCACTGAGTTCAGTACGAGCGAGAATTTCTTTCTTATATATTACGTACAACTTTCACGCGATTTTAGCCACAATTGAGCTCAAACTCTGTTGGCCAAGGTGTTTTAACCAAATTGTTGGCTGTCGTCACAAGTGCAGTAGCAAAAGCGTCCATTTCTTGTGGCTGTGGAACAAGTGCAGCAAAAGAAATGAAGAAAGTCAAAAGGGAATAGCAAGAAGCGAGCGAAAGGAAATACGACGTCATGAGATATACATACTAGACTGGGTCGATTTATTAACCGATATCGCGCCATCGATTTTCGATAGGATTTGGGCACAGGAAAAAAAGTTCCACTACGCATACCCAAGAAAATTATTTTCGAGCCTGCGAAATTAAATTTTTTGACTTTTTCGACTTTCATTTTTAAGGTTTTTTTCATGACCTACTAAAAAATTTTCATTTGATTGTAAAATTTTCATGTATACCCTGTTCGACCCAAAAATGTCCGCTAAAGACGTTGGCGATAACAGTTTTTTTGAAAACAAAAAAAATAGTTTTTCAGCAGGTCATGAAAAAAAACCTTAAAAATCAAAGTCGAAAAAAGTAAAAAAAAATGAAATTTCGCAAACTGGAAATGGAAACTGGAAGTGGAACTTTTTTATCCTGAGCCCAAATCCTATCGAAAAATCGATGGCGCGATATCGGTTAACTTTCGTCTATACAAATCGACCCACCCTAATACATACATACAAACATAACTAAATATATACTTTAATATGGATGTATGTAATTAAAGTCAACCTTTACCAACAATTTACACTTAAAGCCGGAAAATATTAAGTTCTGGTAAGAAAGAAAAATGTATATGATTGCCAGTGTCCGACCGAATAAGATGATTTGAGCTTAGCCGAGTCCGAAACCAAAAACGAATATTAGTCATAGTGACTGATATAAAGGCAACTTTGTAGTTTTTACACCAAATACCTTAAACACAGTCCAGAATTGGGTGACGATTGCGATAGGTTGCTTAGGTGGAATGGCAGCTGCCCATTTAAATTAAATTAAAGAAGGCACACATCGATATTTAAAAGCTATTCCAGAGAATCGAATATGTCCCAACTGAGACGCCTCGTATTCGTAAAGGCTGGACAGCTGAGCATAAAGCGTCTGGATGATTCCATCTTCTCGTCCTCTGTACAGCTAATATGACTGGGACCATTCAGCATATTAAAGCGTACCACATGGACTCGCAATGGGCCAGATATACCTCAACACACGGCAAGTGGTGGTGTCAGCCCAGCGTTTGCTAAGCTGACTTGAGGGGCACCGATTGAGACGCCTCGACTTCGTAAAGGCTGGATAGCTGAGGATAAAGTGACTGGATGATTACATCTCCTCATCCTCCGTACAGCTAACATTGCTGGGCTGTTTAGCATATTAAAGCGTACCGCGTGGACTCGCAATGGGCCAGAAAGACCTCAACACACGGGAAGTGGTGGTGTCAGTCCAGCGTTTGCTAAGTTGACTTGAGGGGGTATCTGTCCCGAAGCAGCGAGGAAGTGGCCAGCGGAATCTTAAAGTCTCCACAGATAATCACGTTAAATTCGTCCTTGCCAGAGATGTGGCTGAAAGTTGCTAGGGATATCTCTTCATGCCCTGACCGAGATAATTTTTAATTTTAAAAGTAGTTAGATGCCATCGCAAGTGAGATCACAGTCTTTGAACTCTTATCCCATCGACTGCATCCTTTGTAACGGCAACATACGGCTGAAACAGGCAGCTATGATCGGGCAGCCTTAATTTCTTGCTAATGTCGAACTCATGATAGTCTGGATCCAACCGTGAACGCGTTCACCAGAATCCCGACCAATATAGATCCCCTACACCAATCGTTCCTTGATAGGAGCGGAAGCTTGCGAACAGTTGTCTGACTCCCAAGGATGAAGTCGAAGAAGAGCAGAATGCTACAGGGCATGTAATTCACCAGCTTATATCCCAATCGCTGCACTATTTTTAAACTTTTGACCGTTGGAGATGTGTTTAGTTCTCTCCACCAGACCAGAACGTCATAGAAATGAATCGGATTGACCAAACAATCGTACAGCCAATGTACCAGCCTTAGAGAGAGCCCCCAGCCACAGCGTGCCCCTCAACGACAGTAAAAGTCATCCACATTAATGCCGTTTTCTTTTCTGAATAGAATGTTACCCTCATGCTGCATTCTTAAATTCAGAATTTTAAACTAGGTCATCTGGAGCTATGCAAAATGTTTTTGTTTTAACACCCATAGAAAATACTTTGTTAAAAGAACTCACAAGACAGCTCAGGGGAACTAATAGGGCGACATTACTTTCTGAAAGGAAAACGCCATAATACTATTTTCACACAGAAAAATAAATTGAGGCAAATTTCAGTTTAAATTGAATGGTGTTCATACAACTCAATTTAGCTTATACAATAGTAATTTGATAGCTGGTTGGCTCATCTCTACAGCAGCTACATACCTTTGTTCAGCCTGTCAAAATGTGCGTGTTGGTATTAGACGAATGGAATGGAATGAAAACATAAAACTTTGAAATTTTTGTGTGTTGTAAGAAAATGTGTTCAATGTTTTGCTTTCACTTTGAGTTTGCCATCTTGTTTTGACAATCCCTACTCCAGTGAAATGAAAAAAATTAAATCAGCTGATAAGATGAGCCAACCATATAGTTGAGCCATGCGTAACTGACGTTTAAATCTACTCAATATACACACTTTAAAAGGTTGCATTTGCAGTTTGATACAATTTATTACGCAATTTTTTTTTAAATTGGTAATTTATTATATGATAAATTGCGTAATAAATTGCCCAAATGCTAAAAATTGTCAATTTGGTGTGTGTTTGTACATAGCATAAGGGATGGCAATAATTGCCTAGGCCAACGCTTTGTTGCCTCTATGATCCAAAGCAGGGAAGAAAGAACACCCCACTGTGGCGTGCCCCTACTCACTTTCCTTTAAGTTTTCTCTCCTCCACTGAATATAGTCGATTCGACTCCCAGTGCTAAGAGGACCCTTGCAATTGCCGCTGGTTGGACATTGCTGAAGACTCTTCTATTTAAAGAAAAAAAAAGGCACCCAGCACAAAGTAATTATTCTCCAGGGACCCCTCTATACGTTTGTCATCCGATTGAAGATTCAGTTGCAATATATGTATGAAAAGCGCCGTGGTGAGTAGTTTGCAATTAGGTTCTGGAGAGTCTATAATTATCTTGAAGCTTCCGTCATTGGTTGTCATATTGGTGTAGTAGTTTAATGAACTTATGGTCTCCGACTCAAGTGACTAGACTACAACATCACTTTCGCCAATTTTTAGGAAGAATAATCATAATACTTGGCGCAATATACCTCCAAGGAGATTTGAACTTCTCTTCCAATTTCCCTGTAGTAGTTAAATTTTTTACAATTTAGCAGGGCGGGACTTATGTGTCTTATGCCCGCTCCGAATGGCATCTGCTGAGTTCGCCGCCAACCCATTACCGAGGGCAGCCTTTGTTTTAGAATAAATGCTTGTATAATATTTTAATGTTTCTTTTCCGGAACTTGAACCCAGGACCTTCATTGTGGTAGGCGATCAAGCTACGTCCAAACTACGGCATTTTAAAGTAAGTCTAATTTGCAGACGAAATCGTCCAATTAATACGATTTTTCAAACTATCTCGTGCACAGCGCCATCTTTTAGACACCTAGTTACCTGACAGTGTGAAAGACTGTTGGTATCGGTTAAGATTGCACTGAAACATTTTCCAAAGCCTTTTAATTTCATTTGATATTTTTATTTTACCATCTCAACTATATACTACCCGGGCTCACATTAAGGCCCATATCTCAGAAACGGTATGAGATTTCGCAAAAATGCTAAAAAGCTTATATAAAAGCACTATGTACAAAAGTTTCATTTAACACCCACACTGTACAACACAGACTGGTTATCCGGGTTCATTATTTGGATGTGGAATGGCTAGCCTCAAGAGGCTAGTTCCGGAGCGTATCGCATCTATATGGGCAAAGTTCTATCAAAACTTATAATATTCCTCCAAACCTTAGGAAGGGTTTTTATCGTTAGCACAACAACAACAATCAAATGCAGTAAAATATTGCAGTCCCTATAGTTCGCAAATTTAGAGTACATGTTTTGAAGCCCAACTAAAACCCGGATCCAGGCGCTTTGCGAATTTAAAAATAAAGATTCGACTCATCTCAGTACATTTTACGCTTGTTTGTTTTCATAGGCGGGGTTTGCATATTACTAAACTTACCTCTGCATGCTTGTATGCTGAAGCTGCTTGACCACTTTTATCAGCGAGCAACAAAATCTTAATCTAAGAACTTGGCCATCATACCTGCAAGCATCATAACTCATAGCAATGAGAAAAGCAGCTGTTACTTTGAGTAACTTCCAGCGCTATTGGCAAGAACGGCAATAAATTGAACTCTGTTGATTTTCTACCCTTTAGCCAGCCAGCATTTTCTACCGCACACGTCACTTATGTATGCGAAAGGACATTTCTGAAGAAAAGATCGGAGATATCGCCGCGAGATTCTCGTATCTCGAAATACTCGTAAATCTTGCGGACTTCTCGATATTAAACTTATTCACTGTATTGACGGTTTTCATGCACTCTGTTGTTCTTTTTTAACATGCTTTTATTAGCTTGGCCTGTATGTAACGGAATCTTTGAGCTTAATTTTCACCGGTTTCTAGAAGTCTGATTAATTTGAAACTTTGCATACGTATCAAGGACCGATGACAATGCATTAATGTGATGGTGTGGTGACATAAGGTCAACGGCCATAAGGTCAATTGGCCTTATTACCACTTTGAATGGCCATAAGTTTGATTGAAACTTTGCACACGTATCAAGGCTCGATGACAATGCATTAATGTGATGGTGTGGTGACATAAGGTCAACGGCCATAAGGTCAATTGGCCTTATTACCACTTTGAATGGCCATAAGTTTGATTGAAACTTTGCACACGTATCAAGGCTCGATGACAATGCATTAATGTGATGGTGTGGTGACATAAGGTCAACGGCCATAAGGTCAATTGGCCTTATTACCACTTTGAATGGCCATAAGTTTGATTGAAACTTTGCACACGTATCAAGGCTCGATGACAATGCATTAATGTGATGGTGTGGTGACATAAGGTCAACGGCCATAAGGTCAATTGGCCTTATTACCACTTTGAATGGCCATAAGTTTGATTGAAACTTTGCACACGTATCAAGGCTCGATGACAATGCAATAATGTGATGGTGGGGTGACATAAGGTTAACGGACATAAGGTCAATTGAACTTATGACCACCCCAAATGGCCATAGATTTGAAACCTTGCACATAATGCGAAAAACGCATTCCTTTATTAATGATAGAAGTGGATGCATGGCACATCTACGAAAGAGCATACTGGAGCCCTTTTTAACACGCTTTTATTAGCTTGGCCTGTATCTATCTATGTATCTATGTATCCATGTATGTATGTAACGGAATCTGGAGTGGAGCCGAGAGCCCCGGTAATGCAGAGCTCCGAACTCCGTTGCACCTTTTGAAGCATTTTAAGATAGGTACTTTTAGCTAGTGCAGGCCACCAGACCAAGGCACCATAAAGAAGAATCGGGCGCACAATGGCTGTGTAAATCCAGTAGGTCACCTTAGGGGAGAATCCCCAGGAGGTGCCAATTGCCCTCTTGCAGGTGAACAGCTCTGCTGCTGCCTTCTTGGATCGCTCCACTATATGGTCACTCCATAATAGCTTCCTATCCAGAATGACTCCCAAATACTTGACTTGATCGCTAAACGCTAAGAACGTACCCCCAATTCTTGGCGGTGTAAGATTTGGTACTTTGTACCTCCTCGTGAAGAGGACAAGCTCGGTTTTATCCGGGTTGACTTCCAAACCTGTGGCGGGTTGTACTCCTGGAGCAGCTCCAGGATGTCAGCTGGGTCCGTTGGCGTCACTGGAACCCAGGCTCTAGCCCTTGGTCGTGAGGGGATATCACGCGCCTCCACTACCTTGAGGCGCGCGCCCGGATATACCACCCCTATCAGCGTGACGGCGGCCCTATAGAGGTTTACCGACCTGGCGTCGTCACAGGCAATTAGCTTGACATTGCCCTGGAACCACCCTGCATCGGTGTAAGATGGCGGTGGACCAGGGTTGTCTTTCTTAACCTTAACGGCCACCGTAGCGAGCGCGGCCTCGATCCACTTCCACTGTTGTTTCGGGATCCTGCCATCTTCGCTGCTCTCGTCTATAATGCCAATGATCTGCCGACCCTTGGCAATTTCGGCGAAAGACCGCGTCCAGCCTCCCTGCGTCTTGGCCCTTTTCGGTGCCGTGGGGTTGGATTCATCCATGGACCGCTGGCGTTTCGAGGTTTCATCACTCTCGACTAAAACTTTTAAAATTACTTGAACTAAAAAATTAAAAATAAATAATAGTTTAAAAAAACTAAAAAAACACGCTTTTATAGCTAAACCGAACTAAAAAATAGAAAATAATTTTCAATTAAAAAGAGTTTATATAACAGTAGTAGAAGGTCAAACAATCGTTTATAGTTAATCACCTCAAAATAAAATTATAATAAAATTTAAGTTATTAACAGAATAATTTAATTCACAGTAAAAAGCGTGGGGTGCTTGATATTGAATGTTACAATCATTCTATTGGCAACTATCTGAGAGGAAAGATATGAAATGTAGTCAAATGCACCCCACGCTTTTTACTCTGAATTAAATTATTCTGTTAATAACTTAAATTTTATTATAATTTTATTTTGAGGTGATTAACTATAAACGATTGTTTGACCTTCTACTACTGTTATATAAACTCTTTTTAATTGAAAATTATTTTCTATTTTTTAGTTCGGTTTGCTATAAAAGCGTGTTTTCTTAGTTTTTTTTTAAATATTATTTATTTTACTTGTGATTTTTTGTTCATTATATCGCATTTTTAGTTATACTTAAAACTAGTTCAGGAAATGGGTTAGGTTACATTCGCTTGAACTCGTCGGTCCGTGAAGACCTCACATAGACTGAATGAGTCCTTAGTGTTACCAGAAGTTGGTTTAATGACCAAACTGGACCTATGTATTATATAAAATCGCTCCGTCCTCTTGGCATACACAAGAAGTTTTCTAGGACCTATGCCAATTGCTGCTTCGAGATCAGATAGCTGTATCACTCCTAATAGCTGGAGTCTTAGCCGGGCAAGCGCAGGGTACGAGCAAAAAACGTCGTCGTTCGTTTCCTCCTCAAACCGCACTTGTTTTATCTGCCTTCACCGACTATCGACTATAAAGTATCGATATCGAATGTCAAAATTATCGATATGGTGAAGTATCGTAGCGAAATTTGTGTCCCTAAAGATAAATGAGGCAACATTTTCAATTTGTATTTTCAAAAGTATTTTAGAAAAATTTCTCCTAAGCAGGGTCGCCCCTCGGAAATGGTTTGGCAATCACTCTAACTGCGCTTCAGCCATGAAAAGATTCTGAGCGCCAATTTGTAGGAAAAATTGCAAATAAATAGCACATGGGAAATTAATAAAGAAGAACGGCCTCGATCTCTTTGGAAGTATATCGCTCCAAAATAACGATTTTGCACACAGAAATATTGTGATAAAGATTTATAAAATTCGACGCCACTTTCGATTAAATTTTTAACTCTTTGAAATGTATCCAATGTGGATTTAACTTAGTGTGATTCACAGTTGATTATGATTGTCTTGTAAGGCATTGTGGATAAGCGGGAGTCATTGGTGCCGTATGTCGTATCGCTGTAGTCGTATCCCTAACGTAATCAGCTGTTTATATTATGACGGTAAACCAAACACCAATTGGTTGGCTACGATACGGTTACGACCTTAGCGGCACCAATAATCGATTGCATTGATTCCCATAAGGTTGGTCGAATCAGCTGTTATAAGGTTACCGATACGGTTACCGGTAAAGCACCAATGTCTGCAGCTTAAGACAAGTGTGATATATTCTACATAGACGTCAAAATTACAAATAGAATGGATCACCTGATTTTTAAAGTGACTATTGTCATCTCATTCTGTATATCTTTCTATCACCCGCTGAAAATAGCCGGCCCTATGCGCCATCATATTGAAAATCCTGTCAGGCAGTTGACGGATAAGATATCACACTTTTTTTTATCCACAATGTTGTAAGGTACTATTCTATTATGTCAAACAAAAATGTAAACAAATAAATTAACCCTATGGTGTGTATGTAGCGTATTATCACTTCTATGTTGTTTTTTTTTGCATTTTTCCTTGTGTGAAAACATTATTTATGACTATAAAGAAGAGAATATGTGAACGTTAAAATCCGACAACTTTTTTGTATTTAATTGCCCAAGATATATACCTTTCCGTATTAATTATCTTTCCACTTCCAGAACAACCTTTTGTTAGGATTTTTGAGTTTATGCACCTAACCTCTTCCACCCTTACTTTCATGTTTATATTTTCCCCTTTCGAAAACTGTTTTCTAAAGGGCTTACTGTTTGAGCTACCAAGTCCCAAACATACATATACGGTCTTTTACTTATTTGTGCCCAACTTGAAGGACTCGGTTCAATGGGAATGGGAACAGCTCCTGTACACAACCGAGCACGTTTGTAAATACTCAGATCTGACGGGCAGGTGATAAAATCAGTTTCTTGAAAATTATTTTCAACAAGACGAGATGAATTTGTTAATACAACCCCATAGCTTTATTTCCAACGCTTCCATCTTTGCTCCCAAGCTGGCGTTTGAAAAAAAAACGGACTAGTTTGCTGTCCTCGCTATTGTAACACGCATCGCAATCTTCATACCTTGTGCTCCATTTCATACTTCTTCCTTTTTTGATCTAAATGGAATTGTAAGGGGATTCAAGGGGTTCATAAACGCAATAAAAAGCTTTATATCCTTACAGCTTACGCAACCCAACTGTTAACCTCACCTACCCGAGAGGAATCTTGTTAAAAATATTAAAGTATCATACAAATATTTAGCAGGCGAAGCTGGGGCGACCCGAAGCTCGTCATGAAACTAGGATTGCCTTGAAGGTTCAATGTGGTCAAATTAAATCTTTCCGAGATGATCACATGGGCGGATTAAAGGAGGGGCTAGCATGGGCTATAGCCCCGGGCCCCAGCATCGGGAGGCCCCGCGAGCTCGAATAAATAATATTGTAACGAATTTAGGGATATTCCGCTTATTCACCTTATTTAGTTTTCTTACTCAATTATTATTCATAACATCATAAAATATTTTTACTGTATATAAGTACCAAAGAAAAAATATTTGCGAGAATAAACTATAAAAATAATTATAACAGTTTTTATTTATTTAAAAAAATGATCATATTTTGCTCCTCATATTCATTTTAGTCCCGGCCTCGTAAATCTTTAATCCGCCCCTGGATGGTCGGGCTTGTACCTTAATGGTGCTTGTTTACGGAATGTACTGGATCTAACGTAAGGATCGATAACATTCCCCAAAATCTTTGGGAGTGTCTTTATTGCTACAAAAACAACAACAACAACAAAAACATAGGCTAGGAAGTTGCGAAATATTATAAGTGTGCATGTATCCTACAGCTCTTAGCGTGTTCTCACACCAAACGATGGCGTTTTATTTAAAATATAAATTTTGATTTGTTTCCCTTTTGACATTATAGTCCGGTTCTTAATTAGAGAACTGTCAAAATCAATCACACTTTGTTAAATACACATTTGCGGTTCCAAAACGGACTTATTTCTAAAATATGAATATCTCTTTGTGGTCTAAGTCGTCATATATGATTTAGAAAAAAAAATGTTGACAGTAAAAAAAACCATGCTGCCGCGCATGACTTTTGGGGTGAGTTCATGCACGCTGAAGGTCTTCATATGTAAACACATGCAGGGTAATACTTTATTTGTATACTTACTTAAGTTCTTTAATGTTAATGATAGTCTTTATAATGCACGCTCCATTCATAAATTTCAATGTCATTTGTTGTTGCAGGGCACTAACCTCTTTTGTTGTTGTCGCTTTCTTCTGCGGCTCCGCCATTAATTTACTTGTAACATTGTCATAATTGCTTATGCCAACATGCAAAAATCGCCATACCTACATAAGTACCTATGAACGTGCATTTATAAAAACGCAATGCAGTTGGTTCAAGCTAAATAACCTTAAATGTAATGAGTAATAATGTTAATTAAGTTACAGCGTACCTACATACATTTTTGCAACCAATCGTCATATTTTGCGCAGTTTGATTTAATATTTAAAGTAAAAATTTTTCTTTATTAACGATTTTTGCTCATTTCAAGGATGTTGTGCTTTATTGTTTAAAATATAAGTGTAATATCTCCTGAGGCTTTAAAATTCAAAAGTTTTTAAATTAAAGAAATAAAACAAATATATATGTAGCTACCCAAAGAACAAAGTATTCCTTTTGATATTAACATTTTAAGCATTACTTATTATGATATGCATAACAAATTCCTCATTTTGGGGTTAAGAATTTGTTATTGTTTTCAGTATAATAAGATTTATTTATGTCCCAGTCTTATAACTTTTTGTATAATGTCATACAATAGCCTGATTGTTTAAACCAATAACCAATTCAAAGGTTTGTTGCATGCATGTGTTGCATATTAATTTTAATGTTAAAATTATTCACAGCAACTGTATTAGATGCTGATAATGTGTTGCATACTTTTAGGCTCACAAGTACAATTTACAGTACAACAATGGAAACATGGTTGCCACTCCCCATTTGGTCCGCTGGTCCCTTTTTAAACGATTTTATTTAGCTTGACTCTGTGTAGCGTTGTTTGCGAATTTTGTAATTTAAATTAACTTTAATTTACTTTAATTAACTTAACTTTAACTTTCTGTTAAGCTGCAAGCTTGAAAATTGAAATAATGACAATGCAAAAAAAGAAAGGAACACTCCGCGTCAAGTAGTTTTGGTCCGATTTGGCCCATATTTGGAACACATATTACATATAGGCAGCCACCGTGGTGTGATGGTAGCGTGCTCCGCCTACCACACCGTATGCCCAAGGTTCGCACCGCGGGCAAACCAACATCAAAATTTTAGAAATAAGGTTTTTAAATTAGAAGAAAATTTTTCTAAGCGGGGTCGCCCCTCGGCAGTGTTTGGCAAGCGCTCCGGGTGTATTTCTGCCATGAAAAGCTCTCAGTGAAAACCCATCTGCCTTGCAGATGCCGTTCGGAGTCGGCTTAAAACATGTAGATCCCGTCCGGACAATTTGTAGGGAAAATCAAGAGGAGCACGACGCAAATTGGAAGAGAAGATCGGCCTTAGATCTCTTCGGAGGTTATCGCGCCTTACATTTATTATTTTATATTACATATAGACATAGAAAGCGACCGAAGAAAAAAATCGCCGCTATGTGGCGCAAGGATCGAGATATTCAAAAAAAATCGTATTTGTAGTCCGATTTGGCTCATATTTAGAGTACATATTGCATACATCATTCAAGGTTCGAATCGAGCTCAAGGCCAGAACAATAATTTTTTTTTCAAATGATAATTATTGTTATTTTTTAATTTTTCTAAATTTGAAAAATTCAAAAATAACAATAATTATCATTTGAAAAAAAAAGAAAAAAAAATTATTGTTCTGGCCTTGAGCTCGATTCGAACCTTGAATGATTTATCAATAGGCCGATAAAAACAAAAACAATTGTCATATTACATACAGAAATAGAAATCGCTTTATGAAATAAAAATAAAAGCTCAGGACGAGCTAATTGACGCCACTTAAAATACAGATAATTTGAATTTAGCTAATATAATACCAACTGATATAAATAAGACTGGAGGCTTATCAGCTGAGCTTGAAATATGTATAGGAGCAGAAGTTATGTTGCGGTCCAATATTGATGTATCTTAAGGATTGGTGAAGGGCTTAATCGGATGCATTACAGAAATTGTTTGG
Source organism: Eurosta solidaginis (assembly GCA_029619165.1). Taxonomy (NCBI): domain Eukaryota; kingdom Metazoa; phylum Arthropoda; class Insecta; order Diptera; family Tephritidae; genus Eurosta; species Eurosta solidaginis. Next base: position 14,412 of record JARSSU010037119.1, on the reverse strand, counting down.
CCTCAGTTTCGTCGAACGCAAATGCATGAAACAGGTGTACCGTCGGTCAGATCGACTTTCAAAGGTACTGCGTACACATTATTCACCCTAAGGCCCAGTGGCGTAGTGAGGTTTTCTTGGGCACGGGCAAAACATTTTTTAACTTTTCTTTAATTAAAAATATTAACGCACTTTTTAGGCAGGATCACTTTGTTATTTGATATTAACATCATTTAAAGTGTTGCAACAGCTTCCTCATTTCGATTTGCACTGTACAACTGATCATTTTGTTTTTCTTTTCAAGGTCAATGTTGTAATATTATCGATAAGTGCATTATTATCCATGTGCATTTTGTAATCCGGTTTCAGAAGAATTTCACGCATTCACATTGTTTACATTACCCATATTATTTACGTTTGTAGGCATTATGAAATGCGGCCGTTTTTTTTATTGTTTTTGGCTGCTGTAAACTTTTAAGTTTTGTTTATTAGTACTGTGCAGAAATCAAATATATATTGAAACTCGATTCTCCGAAATATCCATTCGAATCACGGGATTGGCAATTTCAAAAATTAAGAAGACTTTTAAAGGAAGATTGAGAAAGATAGACGAATACTATGTTATTAGATTTAAAGAAAAGTTTAATAAAACTATTAATTAAATAAGATTTCTATATAATTTATGAAAAACTGGGCAGAGATCAAAATAACACTTTGCTCTGGGACATTATATCGGATCTAAGTATATGAAACTTGTTTCAATTATCGCTATATTAATATCTATCCTATTACTTAATATTGTAACAAGTTTTGGGAAATTCCTGATAATTATTTTGCAGCTTTTGTTAACGTTCGAATCCCTGAACTGTCGAATAAATAACTCAAATATTCAAAAAAAACTCAATATTCAAAAGCCTGTCTATACCTGTTAAATGATCCTTATACCAAAGTACTCGAACTTACCAACTCCTAACTTATCATCACTAAATTGTATATGTATTTACTTAATGCATACCAGGCATGTCAAATTATAGGCTTGATTGCTTGGTAGATGTTGGAAAATTTTCTTCTCATAATTCCTTGCCCTTTTTAAAAGTTCAAGGCTTAATAAGAGATTTTATCTCAGAATGAGTTTTTACTTTCAATTTAAGATAACAAGTGTGCATTGATTATGGACACCCAGTAGATGGCTGGAAGGAAGTATGCGAAGCCGCTGAAACGTATTCAATAAAAAGTGTAATTTTTTGACTTGTACGAAATATGTACTTCATAGGAATGTGCGATTAAATGGTTATGTTAAGACTTAATTGATCATATTTCAGAGTATTAATCAAATTGTGACTACTGTGAAATAATCGGATTAATCAGATTGTGATTACTGAGTAATAATCTGGAAGATAATTATTCTGATTAATCGAAAGTGAATACAGTTTCTTTAATTGACTTATATAGTTAAGTGGTTAATCGCACATCCCTAGCACTCAGCTTTCCATGGTCTAGCGAAACAGAACCATGACAACAACAGCACCTGTTGGCCGTAGTGATTCCCCTTTGTATTTAGAGCAAAAGTCGAAAACCATACAAAATAAAACAAAACAAAACAAAACAAAACAAAACAAAACAAAACAAAACAAAACAAAACAAAACAAAACAAAACAAAACAAAACAAAACAAAACAAAACAAAACAAAACAAAACAAAACAAAACAAAACAAAACAAAACAAAACAAAACAAAACAAAACAAAACAAAACAAGACAAAACAAAACAAAACAAAACAAAACAAAACAAAACAAAACAAAACAAAACAAAACAAAACAAAACAAAACAAAACAAAACAAAACAAAACAAAACAAAACAAAACAAAACAAAACAAAATAAAATAAAATAAAACAAAACAAAAATCATATGCACAAAGTTTGTTACATGCAGCCATACATACTTCGTGGTGGACAGTCACGCTTACATTCATCCTACTTATCGTACTAGTTTTAAATAAAGTCTTGTGCGGTGCATCTATTTGTATGCCTTTAACTGTAGCAGATACCCTTCTATCAAATATTTTTATTTGCTTTTGTTTTTATTTCATCGTTGTCTTAGTTTTTTCTTCTTATTCAACAAATTTCAAGTGCTGTGAAATATTATGTTCAACAACCTTGATTTGTTGTAAAGAACTGAATATGTGTGGAATAAAAATGAATCTGCCAATACAAACACTTTGAATAGGAAGAGGAAAAAACTTGGAAGATGTCTGAGTTAGTTCACAAATAATAGTTTTTTCCTTAATCTTCATTTCCGATGATAATTGTTCAATGCTAAAATATGTTGACAAAAGACAAAAGCTTCGTTTATGTACGTGTCAGGGATTCAATAGAAAGATCGATCCGTTACGAGGATAAGCCTTTTGTGCTTGGTGTATGATAAATGATGCTGAGTCGCTTCCCATTCTCAGTTGAACAATACTACAATTCTAATTGTATATCGCTCACTCGCTGATGGTATGTAATTATTATTCTCACAGCGTCATCAGTTGCGGCTCCATTGATCTCCATGATAGTGTATTATTATATGTATATGTCAGTCCTTACAAGTAATTTGTGGGCTTTTGTTAAAGCTCATTTGTCTCATTTGCTTATTGGTACTTATAATGACAAATTGTCTCAGTAATGAAATGAGCACGTAATTAAATTTAATTACTAATATTAAGTTCTAAGAGAAAAACTAATATGGTGAAACAGGTATAAGTTAGTTGAACTAGAACCACCACCGGCCCCGACACATCATTCTCTTCTTTGCGTATTGACTTGTTTGGGCCTTCTTCATTAATAGGTTACTTTTCGATAAACAAAGTACCAGGGACAGCTTTCCTGTTAGTTAAGTGTATAAGAAAGAACGGAACATCTCCTTACCAGCTCCGAGAAAACAGGGAAGAAATGATTGAAATGCGTCAAAAGCCCTGATAAAGTGAACAACTAGACAAAAAGGTTTTAAGGCTAATCACATAAAGCAACAGGTTGAGCTATAGATACTTTTGGGAAGTTATTTCTTCTTGCATGAATATAGAGTAGAAATTGTCGTAGATCCGAAGCGCTTGAACGATAATGTAGCCAAACACGTTGCTGAATATGTCTTTCTCAATGCTCGAGTAAAGAATCAGCAAAATCATAGTCGATAGTATAACAGGCAACTTTTTAAAGCTTCCTAGACCCCACAATCATACCAAAAACCGGGAGCCAGATGTAGCGGCATCAGAGGGCACTTCAAAAATTGGAAATGAGAAACGCTACCCTAATCCTTCTACTGAAAGAATGTTAAAGTGATTCCGGGATGGACGGCAGTGCCTTTATTTGGGAATTTTGTCCACGGAGGCGCCGTTAGTCGCCATCAAAATTATGCCAACCGGCCAGAGCGTGACTTTCTTAAAAAATATCTTTCCTAGAAGATGCAGAAGATCTCATCTCTTGGTCTGGGGATGGGTTTGATATGTTCTCTGAACTGGAAAATAGTGAGCCGTACAGATGCTTGCGGCTGCTCCGAGTGTAACGGAGCGTTGCTAATTAACTAAACGAGAGCACTCAACCAATCCAAAATAGGGCAGGCCCCTATATAATGTAATACAAGTTACTTTTGTTTGTGTTATTTTAGTAAGGCACGTAGGTAACTTGTTGGAATATTTAAGAGGTGAGCGGAAGTAAATTGTTGGCATAACCCGAGTGAGTACTGCCTACTCAGGAATAGGTATCGAGGCAATAAAGTGGGTTTTGTGGTAAATAAGGACAAGACGAAGTACTTGCTGTCATCCAGGAAAGAATCGGCGCACTTTCGCCTTGTAGTCACGTCGCTGTTGATCGATAGAAATTCGGGACGGTGAAAGATTTTGTCTATCTGGAACCTAGCCCTAACAGCAAAAACAATGTCAGCTAAGAAATTAAACGGAGAATAACTCTAGCCCACAATTGCTACTTTGGACCGAGTAGGAATGAAAAGTAAAGTACTCTCTTGGTGGACAAAAATGACGCTCTACAAGTCGCTCATCATGCTAGAAAGTATTTCAGTCGACACCGCAGTTTGGAATCAGAGGACGGTGGAGAACTCCGCTGAGTTGGGGCAGGTAGGTCGAGGGATGACTTGACCTCCTTTGGTGCTCTCAGTTGGCGTCAGTTTTCAACGAAACGGGGGGATGGCGCAACTAGTTACGAAGCGGTCAAAACGATTACCCGGTTAAGCGCCAATTAATGGTGATGATGAGCGAAAGCCAAGTAATTCGCCGGTAGTTGTGTGAGGGGAATGGATGTTTAATCTGTGAACAGTTCTCAAGCAGTCCTGATCATATGCATGAATATTGCTGTGACCTTATTCTGAAGGGAACACAGGACCTCGCTAAGAAAATTATATTTGGGAGACATCCAATCAGGGATGTGTCTTAGAGTTATGTTGCAGCTGTGTTTTTTACAGGGGTCACTATGGGATTGTTGATGATGGGAATAAGAGTGATAAATTTTCACAAAAGAACTTCCAAAAGAACATACAAAAAGAGTGCATTTCGATACCAATTCTAGGAGAAAATTACTCTTGCAGGAAAAGAAACTAACTACGAGTTACCTTTAAGGCAAATAAACTACATAAGTCAGAGTTTAAAATTAGCATCAGCTTAAGAAAAAACTGGTTAAAAACACATTGACATGGGAAACTAAAATTGAAAAATAATATAATTTTCAAATTTTTCCAAACCATTTTTTATTCCTTCTTGTTAATTACACACGAAAAATCACAGAATGTTCATTATCTATACATAGACTACGCCTGTACCTGGAATATGAATGTGGTAACTGGAGTAAATTTGCAGAAAAGAATTAGCCCCCAGCTTCTCTTCCAATTTACGTCGTGCTCCTTTGATTTTTCCTACAAAGAGATAAAATGTTCACTGAGAAATTTTCCATGGGCAGAAATAGACTGCGATATCACTGCCGAGGAGCGAATCTGCTTAGAAAAAAGTTTTCTAATTTTGAAGTTGCTTTGCTCGGGTATGAACCCAGAATTTTCGGAGGAGGCAGAGCACGCTACGATATACATACATATAGTATAGGGCAAATCGAAATTTGAAAGGTGAAACTGCACACGTATCCCGTAAAAAATTTTTTTTAAAAACACATCGAATACACCTATTTAAATTGTCTTTGTTATTTTAACAAACCTTTATGCAACTACTACCCAAATATATTTGTTTTTGTTATTATAATATTACTAGTTCGGCTGAAGTTTCACCTAAATGGACTTGTGTCCCGTACAAACGGATATTTTTTGCGATTTTTCATTTTAGTTTTCACATGTACCGTACAATCCTGTTGCACTTAAAACTTTGTCTGAAAAGTGGAATGCTCCAGTAGCAATTATTGTGGAAGATGGGTTTACATTATCAACATAGCTGGGTGCTTCAACGTATGCCTCCCGTTTAAGTAAGACGTGGGCGACTTCCCTTCAAAACCTGAGCACTCCCTGAACATTGGTTACCAGATAGCACTTTTCGTTCTGGTAGAAATTTTTCGTCTTTCGCGCCGAATTTTGGTTAATATTGTAACGAATTTTGGGAAATTCCGCTTATTTGCACCTTCTACTAACGCTCGTATCGCTAAACTGTTGAATAAATAACTCTAATATTCAATAAGGAAATATGGCCTTTTATAACTTCACAATAACACTGATACTTCACAACCAATAGGCTTACTTAAATCAAACAGACTACTGATTACTCAGCTTTAACTCCTTTTATACTCTGTGATGTCTCGTTCGCATACTTCTAGGCGTTTCTATCTTCTAGAATTTACTACTAGTTTACCAGCTATAAACTCATCAGCTATAACTACAGATGCAGAATTATAGCTTCTCGCATAGCCATATGCGGCGTGTATATAGTGAGTGATACTTCCAGGCCGATGATTGCCTGACTTTTGGAAGTATCTCATATATATGCATGTGTTTTGCTACGTTTCTCTCCGCTCGCTTGTATGGACATATGTGACATAATGATTGATATCGTTTATGTAGATACAAGTGACTGTCTGCTTTATTGTGATTGTGGCTTTATTTACTTAGTATCAGATTAGTGATGTGAATATCACTTAGTGGTCACTAATATTCGTCACATCAAGATGTTACATTTTGTCCTATAATCTGTGACCGTATTTTTCGATACGGTGACAGTCATGTATGCTTTATGGATCTTTAAATGTTAAACTTTGAGGTGGATATTATCTGAAATTGGTGTGTAAATGTATTTTTACACGAACAATGTACATTTTTTCATCGACAAATACATGAAAGAAGTTGTAGAGACTGCAGATCTCGAATTGTATGTATGTGTCTATATGCGTATGTTTCATATTCTATATAGAAAGTGGGCGTGGTAAATCACCGATTTTGTGATTCTGTCTAGGGCAATTCTATTTTGAAAATAATGATGATATGAGAAAACATCGTTTTTTGGAAGTCGATGCAAAGCTTTCAAAGATTCTAAGGGCCTTTAGCAGGCATACGCCAGCGCTTTTTTCAAGATAGTCAAATACAGTTTTTAAGTCGAACGGTTTACGAAGTTGACCATATAAAATTGTAGTAGTGTAGCCTTATAAGTGACGGAAATATCTCATATATTGTCTTTTTGAAATAGTATTTATTTTTTACAGAAGTATTAGTCACGGTTCAGAAGAAGGAGTATGTTGAAATTGCCATTACAATATATTTCATTAAATGACAATTATTGCAAAAAAACAGACGTTTGAAGGGGACCGCGAAATATAACCTGCCACCACTCCCCAAAATGCCTCTCTGGATCCGACCATGCTTGCATGTCATGACAACCAAAAGTAGTGTAGTTACTTTTACTGGACAATTGCATAACTAGCCGTTTTTTAAAAGTTTATTATCTTAAATTAATTTAAAGTTAGCTAATTTGCATATTCCCGTTAACTCGTCAACTACCGGTCCAGCTTGTTTTAAGCATATAATAGCTGTTTGCAGTATGGTCTTCTTTAGAATACTTGTTCAAGCTTTTAAAAATACTTTTTGTTCATAATTGAAGTATAATAAAGTACGTAGAACAAAACAGAAATACGTGGCGCGATTTACCTCCGAGGAGATTAAGGCCAAGGTTCTCTTCCCAGTACTCCGGACTCGGAACGGCATATGCAAGGCAAATGAGTTTTCACTGAGAGCTTTTCATGGCAGAAATACGCTCGGAGGGCCCCCATTCGAAAATTGCTTCTAATTGAAACAACTTTTTCAAAATTTTTTAATGTTACTTGAACCCAGGACCATCGGTGTGGTAGGCGGAGCACATCACATCACGGCCGCCGACAAATCACTCAAATTATAACAAAACCGGAAATATTTATTGATATCCAATATTTTCCTTTCAACATTGCATAACATCAATTCAATGCAAACAAATGTCAAAAAATATCTTGAAATACAAAATAAACAAAAATTTCAAAGGCCGAATTAGCATTTAGACAATGTTGGAAGCATTCAAGTATATACTTTGAGTCTAAGCACTACATATAGCCAAGCTATTGAGAATTATAGTAGTAGTTATATTAGAAAAAGAAGAAGAATATACATATATGATGAATGAGAAGTTTATTGAGACGAAGAAGCCCATTAAGAAGACGACTTTGGCACAGAAACTTTATTAAGCACAAAACACAAAAGAATGATAGTAAACGAAAATTTAAAGTAGTCAAAGTGCATCTGCAACAGTGATGCTCAAGTGAGCAGAGGGGGGTTAAGGTGCTCTTTGGTAAGCTTAAAATCCATATATTCCAAGTGTCAAGCTTGAGCTTATCGGGAAGTTACTTAATTTGAATTACAAAATTCGTTCACCAACGGACCGTGCCGTCAAGTCAAAAAACCGTTTAAAAACACTTGGTCTCAAAGTTTTGCGAGACTATTGAGAATTTTCATTTCGATTATTGGGATTTAGTTTCTTCTAAATATTTATTTTCAACTAAGTTACGAGTCAGAAACACAAGAAAAATTGTATTCAATTCCATTCCATTTCATTCCGTTAATGTTTGAAGCGGTTTTGAGAATATGAAAGGGTAATATGGAAAATGTGGCAGTCACGGTTATTTGACGCATTTGTGAGCTTGTGTTGGAAGCTCTACCAACATTGGACATCACTGATATTGACACACAAACTTAATTGCATATGTATGTATATATTTTATATATTTTTTACCTTTACAGAAGTGCTAAGTATAGTAATTTGCCCGGACTTTCTAGTGAGCTTGATTGGTTAGGGTTGTAGTACTAGACTTCTCAATGCTTATCTTCATTTTATAAATAGTATGACTTAATACCAGATTGCTCTATAATTAAGCTAACGATGCATAATAAAAAGGTAATTTATTTATTATTGTTTTTTGTTGTATGAAGTTGGTTCTTCTAGGAAAACTGCAACGTCATTTTTGCATTAATTTGTAGGTCAATAAACCCTGCTGTCATCATTAATCATGAAATGATGCATATTTTAAAACTGTTCTATATAAAAGAGAGTAAGAAAGGTCTGTACGTATATATATCAGATGTTGGTCCGATGTTGATCTGCTCCAAGCATTATGTAATGATGCCATAAAGCATAAAGGAATGGCTGAGGAACATGAGGCTGGAGATGGCTAGCAATAAAACATAAGTGATTTTGGTGAACTCAAACTGTGGACTGTGGATGAGCTAGTCCTACCCATAGGAGACTATCAAACAAATTCAACGCCTTTCTTGAAATATTAGGACGAAACATTGACTCAAAACTAACTTTTCATAGGCACTTCAGGGTTGTGGAAGAGAAATTTTCTAGTGTTAGTGGAGCCCTAAAGCGAATAATGCCCCACATCGGCGGTACAGGCGAAGCTACCCGTCTGCTATTAGCGAGCGTAATCAGTATGGCATGGATCTAAATACCCACCAAAAAAATTATGTACATCAGCGGACATATTACTGCTACGAATAGCATTTGAATATCGAACGAGTGTCCGACGACGCAAAGCCATGTTTTATCCCGGAAAATCCTAGTACATCTACACTCAGTGAAATGATCGACCTGTATGGTATCGGAATCGGGCGACCATCTGAATATGCCAAGAAAAGCGCAAGGTCACGAACAATAGTTAGGTGGCAAGAACGATGGAATGAATCGGGGAAAAGGACACTGGACCTTTAATGCTAGTACGGAATACAGCGGAATGGTACGAGCAGAAGCATGGCGAACTTAACTACCATCTCTCACAGATGGCATTTTGAAGGAATGTGGTGCAGTGAAATAACTCCCAACAAAAAAATGAAATAACTGCCCAAATATTTTCCAAACAAATTGGGACTTACACTTCATTATGAAACAGCTCCCATTCATTGGGACTTATTTCATAATTTTGCTGGTATATTTCATAATACGAAATAACTCCCAAATGAAATAATCCCCAATAAATATCTTTGGGAGTTATTTCATATTTTTTGAGATTGGAGTTATTTCATTTTTATTGGGACTTACTTCATTGTTTGTAATTCAGGCATTGGGAGTTATTTCATTTTTGTTGGGAGTATTTCATGTTCTTGAAAAAATACAATGTTATCAAACTTGGACGTTCTTCTAACAGTTTCTATGGTCGGCTATACATTAAGGGACCAAATTGGTTTTATTCGTAAACCAAGGGTTTGAACTTTGAAATTTTGCACATAGGTTCTCAGGGAGTTCCTCCAACGAGAATCAGTAGCATTTTTAATTGTTATTAACAATTTACTAGTATTAGTAGTTAAAGTTACCATGGTATAACTATCACTTTTTATCTACATACGAACACTTTCACAAGAATTTTATACATAAGTACACTTTATAATGTTATAACAACCACAGTCAACTATTTTCATTTGTTTAAATTTGCGTATTATGGTTAAAATTTAATGATTTATTTGTTTACTTTCCGCGAGCACAAGCATACAGCCATTTTATCTAATTCACTGCTTGCTTGGTGTGTACCAGATGCTTTAAATGTTCCAAGAATGAAAATTTTTAAATAGTACCAACGAGGAAAATGGACCTTTTTCATTCAACTCTATTTATTTATTTTACAAAAATAGGAAAATTTGGAATAAAAAATCGCGCGATGCACAGTAATTCTCCGTGGAACACCTTTCTGCATAAGCGGATCTCCGGCCGCGCTTATAGAAAATAACCCTGGGATACGCCATGCACACGCAGAAGGGTATATCTACGCAGAAGAACCTCACCGTGGCGGTAGCCACGTTTTATACCACAACCGGACTTGGCATGGCGTAGCCCAGGGTTATTTTTATAAGCGCGGCCGAAGGCCGCCTATGCAGAAAGGTGTTCTACGCAGACTTGTTCCTTTTATTTTTACTTTTAATAAATTATGTTAATTTCATAAAAAAATGCAATTTTTTTTAAATAAATACCTTTACTTCGTACGACACTATTCAAGTTTTCTTTAATTGTAAACTATTAGATATGTACATAATAGTTTGCTGTATTTTTCAATCTTATTGCAACTGATTATATAGTATAAAGATACCATTTCAAATTTTGATTTGGAATTTATTTCATTTTTTTGGACTTATTTCATTTGGGAGTATTTAATGGACTTCGTCATTTATTTATGCTAATTTTAGTAAGATGTTCTTCCCTTTTCATTTATGTTATTTTGTAAGTAAAGCATAATAAAAACTTGTTTACAAATGCGTCAGAGTTAAAAAAATCCACACAAAACATTAATTTAACAAGTGGTCTTTAGCATAAATCAACCGAAGCCCAGCGGATATCCTGAGATGGTCATAATAGACACAACTGGTCACGAAAATGTGTACGACTACGAGCTACACACACACTTCACAACAGTAACTTTTTTTCATGGCTGTTATCAAAAAGATATTACTAAGAAAGTTGATTTTCATTAGTATTGGGGACTAATATTTCTCAAGGCGATCTCGAAATTATTTACAAAAATTTTGTGAAAGTCATCGCAAAATGCTCTTGAAGGGTCGACGGTTTCAAGGGGTTGATAAGGTGATTCATTGGGTTGATAAGCGCAATACAAAGCTTTATAGCTTCAAAGCTTACGCAACCCAATTGTCAACGTCACCTACGCGAGGGAAATCCTGTTACAAATATGAGTGTATCATAATAGGGGTGGCGAGGGTGGCTTGGCCAAGAAGGTTTAATGTGGTCATATTAATCGTTCCGAGATTGTCGGGCCAGTGCCTTGATGGTGCTTCTTGTACCGGAAACGTACCAGATCTATATGCGGCAGCGGACCATCAACACGATAACACTAACTAAAGCCTTCGGGGAGTGTATTTATAGTAATACAACAACAACAGCGGCTGAGTGGAAAGATATCTATTACGGCTGCCAGATCGGCAACGCCCTGAGAATATTTAAAAAAATACCCTATATCAGGATATATTTAAAAAACTTGCTATTTTAGAATTCGCGTGAAGAACGCCCTATCTGAGAAGTTTTTTCATAACCGCTCCATAAGCTCAGGTTTTTTGAAAAAATTCTGAGATCGTGCGATATTCAAAAGTTTTCTGAGGGCGTTTCAAAACGGCAGCCGAGCTAGAATGATATTCCTCTCAGCTCTACGATATGATCTACAAACATTTCCCAAATAGGGTCATTGTATAGTTAATAAACAAAAGCAAAAGCATTTACGATTCTGTGTGAATTTTGTGAGGGCCTCCTTATGCTTGTCCGGATCAAAGGCTGTGTTGGCAGCTGCCGGATCTTGTCATAGTGCTTAAGGAATCTTCCTTTATCACCGTGGAGGTGGAGTTAGATCAAGCAGTTGTTTGCTAGGGTGTCCTGGTTTGTATAGTTTAGAATAATCTGCCTGTTCAACCAAATAGTCACAAAGTGAAATGGTTTGTGAAGAACCGCTATTTGGTATCAAGTTATTCTGAAATCTTCACAAAAAAACCCAAGCTGAACTTAAGTTGGTTTCGAGATATTTGTATAAACCCAAAAAGTACAACTTGAAATGATTCCGAAAATCTATGGCCGAAATATGCGTAGTGATTCTGGAATAGTTTTAACTGGATCAGAAGTTAAAATACATTAAAATGGTTCCGATGAGATAGGTCCCTAAGACACGCATTCCGACATTGTTCCTGAATGAGCCGAAATGCTCTCGGTAGTGATTTCGAAATAGTTCAGAAGGGACTCGAAAATGGATTCAAGGTCGATTGGAGCTCAAGGCCAAAACAATAGTTGTCATGATAATTATTGTTTTTTTATTTTTCTTATTATTTAAGAATGCATGAGCTTAACACCGCCTTATAATAATTGAATATTCAATTATTAGTTTTTCTAAGAGAAACTGAAAATAAAGAAACATTTACTTGCATGTTGCGATGGTACCATTTCGAAAACCGCCACGAATTCATCATTTGGCAATTTCGTAATGTTATGAAAGGTTTCACCCAGATTCGAACCGCGAAATTTTACAAAACACTTTACAAAAAACAAATCTACATACATACAAATTAATATAGAGCCAGAATGTCTCAACTGTGTTGTTAGTGTAGAAATGAGATAAACTGAATTCAGCAAGGAAACAAGTACAAGCAAGATAGCCTAGTGGTTAAGGAAACTGCAGTTTCACCGTGTGATTCGCAGTTCGAATCTCGGTGAACCTTTGATAATATTATGAAATTGACTGATGATGAATTCGTGGCGGTTTTCGAATGTTACCATCGCAACATGCCAAGCAAATGTTTCTTTCTTTCTTTTCAGTTTCTCTTAGAAAAACATAACAGTTGAATATTCAATTATTATAAGCCGGTGTTAGGCTCATGACATCTTCAATAATAAGTATAAATTGAACGCACCATTAAAAACAAACAAAATACATTTTAATTTTTCTATAATTGTATTTTGTTTTTGGAATAATAGGTTAGAACATTTTTCAGACAAACCCGCCATAGCTGCGCACATATGTAGATCCATTTCGAAGGTGCTAAGCCTTCATCATCAGTACGCTTTAGCACGCTGCGGCTAACCCGCGAGATAACTCTGAAGTAATGTCAAAATGATTGGAAAAGATCGTAAACGGCATTCGAAATTTGAAAATAACCTTATGTTATCTCAAAATAGTCCCGTCACCATGGCTAAAGTATAGAATTACATCCAGAATACAATCCGAATAGGTCAAAAGTGAACACAAAAGTAATCCACGAAAGAAAACCTACTAGATACGAGTATCATCTGTACTCGCATCTGATTGATCGGGAAATGGTCGACTAATTATGAAATTGAAATTCACCAAATTGGTATCGATCCCGAAGAGATCAATGCCGAAATTATCCCGAAGGGAACCAAAAACAATTCCGAAATGATAAGTGATGTGATCTCGAAACGGATCCGAATTAATCTGGAAACAACTTTTATATGATGTCGAAATAGTCCCATCATGGTCGGTAAAGCATAGAATTTGAACCTGAATAATAAGCCGGAATATGACTCCATGAACACAAAGTACTACCCAAACTTATATTTGTTCAGGGAATGGTTTGATTTGCTGGCATATATTCAAGAATACAACAAATTCATCCCTTATCTTGTAATGGCTCATTTAAATTCCTATCTAAAAATGTTCACAAAGGTGGACAGCGATCTGACTACTTGTTTTTTGGCGGTCGCCGCAGTGTAGTCGTAGCGTGCCCCGCCGAGTGATTTCTCCATGGAAAGCTGCAGTGAAAATGCAGTGGCCTTGCATAATGTCGTTCAGAGGTAGGTATGAAGGTCCCGTGTGTAGGTTCCGCCAATTGTCGGAAAACAATTAACAGCGCTACGACGGCGGAAATCAGAATAGAAGCTGGGCACCAAATATCCTCTGAGGCAAATCGCGATATTTTTTGAATTTTTTTTACTTTTGATAATTTCCTGTATGAAAATTCAGCGCCAAAAGACTGAGGTAGTAGAGAACAAAAGACTTCCGAAAAAGCATGCTATGTATAGTATGAACATCGGCATGCGACAGAAACTACAAATAAACGATCCAGCTGGGCCATGTACGATTTCAGAGAGACGTGACAAGTGGGCTGTCTATACATATAAGCGGAAAGTATCAAATCTGGCGTATAAGTTAGGAGCGAACATTTCTCCTCGACGTTGTGTAACGAGGGAGGATGAAAACCCTAGATGGCAACACTTGAATGATGGAAGATAGGTCATACTAGAGATAAACGACCACAGCTGTATGCGAGGAGAAACGACTGACTACGGCCAGTTGTTGTCAAAAACGGGGCGAAAGTGGTAAATAGCATCATCATCGTTGCTCTTTCGCAACTTCCGCGTTTGTGTATCTATATAATTCGCTCTACACGGCATGCTCTTTCCCCTTACCGAAAATCTGCGTATGTTTGTATAAAAA
>JARSSU010037118.1:0-34885 GCA_029619165.1 Eurosta solidaginis | reverse complement strand
TTTAGAAGTACTTCAACTAGGTTATTAAACATAAAACAGTGTAAATATGTATATTCTAACTTAAATCTAAATAACAAATTTAGAATACATCTACCTTAACGAAAGAAAAGATAGTCAAGATCAAAGTGGGAAAAGGGGAAGAAAAGAGAAGCAGGTATATTAAACAGCCTTAAAATGTTTTTGCATTGTTTTTCATACAGCTTTGAAGTACTTTATGTATTACATCCTTGTAGTTGAACCTATTTAGTCCAGCCTTCACATTAATGAAAAATAGTCTAGATGAAGTTAAGTAATTATGCGATGGTATGACCAGACTCTGATGTCTCAGTGATCTCACTGGTCTCCACCTTTCGATAGTAATTTGGTGTCTTCCACAATAATAATATTGTATATGAGATACAATTTCCTGGCGGCTAGATAATTTTCAAGCTGCACGTGCAGCCCAAAAATTTTCGTTTCGCCAGGCAGATATGTGATCATATCTTACCAATCCCGTAAACGTATCTCGTAGAATTGTTAAACGCTACAGCAACTTTGTTTGTATGACACTGAGTCCATTTTACCATATACTGTATCAGCGTACGTTATAAGTGGCATAATTACTGCAGCACAAGTTTTCGCCTGGTTTCAACGGGTGTGAATGGAGCCGAGACTCTTAACTTCCGTAATATGGCATAAACATTGGTAACTACCCTGTTGACATGGTCACTACAAGTAAGTTTTACAGTTCACAATAAAACCTAGACTTTTTACTCTGTCAACAAATTTAAGTGGACTAGTTCCAATATCAACAGCAGGAGGTCAATATTATCTACAACACTATGAAATATAGGCAAGACATAATACTTGGATGCATTCAAACACAACGAATTTTCACTAGCCCAAGAAGAGATTGCAGACAGATCATTATTAATTTTGAACATAAATCTTCAACAGACGATACGACTTGACAAATGTAGCTGCATATCATCGGCATATGCATGAATATTGACATACTGACAATAAGCTTGACTGAGCTATCCTCAAATCCGAAGTAATACATCAGCTTCGTACATAGCAGCTTATGATTCACAGAACCAAATGCTTTGGAGAAATCTAGTAAACAAAGAAGTGTTAGGTCGCCAGTATCAAAACTAGTTCTTATATCATCCAATACTTTAACCATTGCTGTAGAGCAGCTGTGCTTTGGTTTGAAGCCAGATTGCAACGGACTGAGTAATTTAATTTTGCTGGATAACAGTAAGAAATTTGTGCTGCACATTAATTTTCACATACCTCGAAAATGTAGACAGTATGCTGATAGGCCTATAATCACCTGCACACGTAGCATTAGTTTTTTTTTGCAATAGGAAGAATAATTGCTTTCTTCCACATCGTGGGAAAACATGAAGAGTGAAGCAGAAATGTATGATGTGAGTAAGCGGACCTAGTATAAACTCTATTACGATCTTAATTGATCTTAAGAAGATTCCATCCTCCCCCAAAGCATTCGATTTTATACTGAATAAAGACTTCAAAACATCAACCTCGCCAATTTTATCAAATTGAAATTTGTTATCAGGGCCGACATAGGAGGAGTAATCTTTTAGCACGGCTGGAGCATTGACGTCATTGTTAGTGCTAACAAAAGTCATTTAGTTCATCCACATCTATTTCACACTTAGTAGTATCCTTGCCATGTATTTTAACCTTTTAGTTTCTCCACAACTCTTTGGATGGTAGTGGAGGGATCTAGCTTTGATTTACTGTACCTACACCTTGCCTGCCTGACATAGCTGTTGTTTCATTTCGCTCTCTTCTTTGTATCAACACCAGGAAATATCTCGTCCTATTTTTTACGCACACTACCATATATTTTTGACGTTCTTAATAGCCGATCGAACTCTCGAATTGTACCAGGGACACGAACTGTTAATAACACTTGCACAACGAATAGGCACATGCACATTAAACTATCTGGTCAAGTTATTATTAAGAAATCTAACTTGGTATCAACCGTGTCAAGAACCAACAGTCAGTCCAATCACACCACATATATCGGAGTACAACGTATTAACATTCAACGATTTAAAATCACGATACACAAACGTACAATCTAAATCAGAACGGTTTCATTTCAACATCTATAGTACAAGAAAATCAAATCATGGTCAGAAACAAAGCCTATTTGCTCAAATTTTAGGACGTGCCAGGGATCACAGTTACAAATAATCAAGAAGACTGGGTACAGAATTATTGTCAAATTTCGTCGGGTTAGCACTATTGACAACACATAGACCTGCTGTTGCAAGCTGGTCAAGTAGTTACTACTGTAGGAATCATTAACAAGTAGGTTCATATTAAAATCACCACAAATCAAAATACGTTCATAATCCATTACAAATTCGGACACAATCAAAAATAAAATGATTCTAATGAAAAAGTTTTTTCTGGGTTGTAAAGACATATTACCCATAATTTTATTTACTCCATCTGACAGTTCAGTGAAAATATATTCAGCATCAAACGAATTAGAAGTTTTTAGTAGTCTAGATTTGAGTGTTTTTTTACAGTACACACTGCAACTCCCCCTCCTTTTTTGTACCTCAGATCATTCCGAAATAGATTGTACCCACTAATCGAAAGTTGAGATCAGGAATCTCAGTGCAGAACCGATGTTTCAGAGACACAAATCACATCCACCGCAGAATACTCAAAAACATACCTAACAAAATCAGGTTTGTCATGGCTAAGGCTACGTGCATTAAATGTACTGCATTGAAGCCATGATTTTGCTTAAAAAATATCAATCAAAATTCTTTCATTTCATTAGCGCCAGGCGTATATACTATGGAATGACCCCATATCATAAAGCTGAACCAAAACAGACGAACAAAGGCAGGCAAGCAACACGCATGTGTGTACAAGAGACCATGGCAAAAGCAGTGGAGGATGACAAAATAAAGAAAGACAGAAAATTTAAACAACATGATTGAAAAATAGAGAAAAAAACGGTAGGGACAACAATTAAACATATGATAGGATGAGAATATAGGAGGCCAGTAGAATGTGTGAAAAAGAAGATTAGAGAAATATTAGAATATATTAGATACACTTAACATTAATCATACGTAATCAGGTGTCTGCAGCAACAACACCTCAATAGTCCTCGATTTCAGTCACGCTTGAAAGCATTTACAATTTGGACGTACACGAACATACACATATCCTCGAATTGAGAAAGCAGCAACGACTTTTTCTCTCTTCTCAAACTGCATTGGAAATGGATTAGCTCACGATGTGTTTTTGGTGTTAGGCACTCATGTATGTATATTTGTTCGTCCGAATTATATCCTACCTCACGATGCATTAGTGGACGCTTATCTCTTTGAAAAAAGACGGGCCACTGCTTTAAAGAGTGTAGATCGATCATCATACAGAGCTCAGTCGTACAATGACAGATGCAGGTGTTTTGCTGTTGTTTTTTGTTAGGGCACACGAAACGCCGAGGAAATAGGCAATGCTGGCACCTTCAATAATTGGCACATTTTGTTACAGCGCCTTTAATATTTTCACCATCACTGACGGGGAGGCCATTAGCTATTATGTCACTGGAGACAGATTTGTTTTGGCATTCATTTAACTACTTTTTTTAGTAGCACAATTTCTTTTTCGCAGTGTTCATTGCATTCAGCCTGGGCTTCTGCTTTAACCACTCTTTCCTCCATTTTGCTTAGCGCCTCTTAGTTTGACATTTCACCCATAAGCCGCTCTTCAGAACTTTTCAGACGATCTGCAACCTCTTCACAATGATGGCCGTTCTCTCTGCATCTCCAATTTGTCTTCATAAGCTCATCCAGATGAAGGTAACGAGCTCTCTGTTAAACCAGATCTGCAGACTGCACTCGCATTTTTGTGGGATAAATACACTTGGCGGGAAGCTCTAGTATCGGGCATCTTCGAAAATTTGTTGTTTGTGATATTGTTGTTGTTTGTTATATTGTTTGCAATTAGGAAAAATTCATAATTATACACAAAAGCAGAATAGCTTCGTATCAAGTGATTGAGTAGAAACAATTAACAATGAAAGTCAATACGCAAAGCCCGCATGACGCCAAAAAAGCAAGTACAATGACAAAATATATAACTAAATAGACAATAACTGCAGCACGCACCGAAAACACGTCTACTCGTGTTGAAGACACATACTCATGATACCCTATAAAGAAGAAAATACTAATAATAAAAATAATGACACTTTAATCCATCCTAGAATAGGAAATGAGGATAAGCAAAAATTTCTCAGTAACATAGAGAATAGCAATATCATAAATAATAAGAAAATAAAAATACACAAAAATAGACTTAAATTAGTAGAATAAGAAAATGTTCAACCTACAAACATAAAATACAAAAGTAGAATTAATTTATAAAAATAGAATGCTCATGCATTCTCCAAATGCATAAGCATTCTGAAAAAAGGGAGATGTAGTGTAAACAGCCAACAATTTATCCCAAATATTTAAATCAGTCTAGTATGCTACCCTGCTACAAAAATAGTCCAAATGTTCATCAATACATAAATATGCATTTGATAATTAATGCCGACATAGCCACTAATACAGGTGTGTGTACAATACACAACCAAACAAATTTGAATTCTAGCAAATTTGCAAGCATTGCATTTCCCATAGAAGTCGCAGCTCAAAACAGATGTGTAGGTACATATTTTGTGTCGAGTTGTATGTAGGTATGTAAGTATGTATGCTTAAGGTAGATGTGCATGTAAGTATGTATGCTTAAATGTAAATATGTATGTAAGAATATGTTTAGAATAATTTAATATAAATAAGCTGAAATATTTGAATAAAGAGGCATTCAGAATTCGCTCACTGATGTCAAAACTCATTTACCTGCATTTAATCTTTATAGAAGGTGCCACGCCCCTTTTTTCCAAATTCCACATTTTACTGGAGGTGTTAGAACTTAACTATAGTTTCATTATCCTACCATTACTACATCCGGAGATATGCAGTATGATATATTCCATTTGTATGGGAGGTGCCACGCCTCCTTTTTCCTAATTCCACATTTTCATGTCGGTGTTAGGGATGACCTCATATACTCGTTACTGAATTTCAATGTTCTGGCATGTATACCTTCAGAGTTATGCAGTACCAAAAATTCCATTTGTATGGGAGGTGCCACGCCCGTTTTATATAACGAATATTTTAGACTAAAACCTTCGTGTTGATCGAAGTAGCATATATCCAAAATTTGGTGATGATTGAAGTGTGGAAATACGTTTCCATAGGTAACCACACACAGAATTTGATTTTTGTATATATAGACTAGCAGACCGTCAGACGTGTTCTGCCCTAAATTTGGTCTATCTCCATACATTTTAATAAGCTTTTTCCGTCTAGCTCTGCCCACCTCCTCACTTTTTCTTATCCTTTCATTCACTCCTCCCTCCGTATTTTCGCTACATCTATCTATATTTGGCGGTCACCGCGGTGTGATGGTAGCGTGCTCCGCCTACCACACCGTATGCCCTGGGTTCACACCCCGAGCAAAGCAACATCAAAATTTTAGAAATAAGGTTTTTCAATTGGAAGAAAATTTTTCTAAGCGGGGTCGCCCCTCGGCAGTATTTGGCAAGCGCTCCGGGTGTATTTCTGCCATGAAAAGCTCTCAGTGAAAACTCATCTGCCTTGCAAATGCCGTTCGGAGTCGGCATAAAACATGTAGGTCCCGTCCGGCTAATTTGTAGGGAAAATCAATAGGAGCACGACGCAAATTGGAAGAGAAGCTCGGCCTTAGATCTCTTCGGATGTTTTCGCGCCTTACATTATTTATTTTTATTTATCTCTATTTTCGTCTCACTCTATCTCTTTCTAAGTCTCGTTCTCCTTCTCTCTTTTCTCTTCTCTACAGTTTTTCCCATTCTTCTTCCATCCCTTAATGCAGGCAAATCGAATAGGACGTATGTAAATGTTATGTGGATATTATTAATTCATGTCTTTATTTCGGCTGCGCATGCACATTTATCAGTTTGCCAGGTTAATGCAACTAAATCGAATATCACAATGAAAATTACTTTAAACTCTCAGCCACAACTTTCATTTGATATCATTACACACACATTCTAGGGGTATCCGGGTCCAGGTTTTGCCCATATCTTGAGACCCTAGTCACCCGGCGGTATAAAAATTACTCTGTACTAAAGCACTCATCAACAGCTTCAATTGATACCCATAATGTAAAAACACATCCTAGTGTTACCCTGATGCACGTTTTGGCCTATATCTCGAGACCCTTCACAAATAGGTATGAAAACTACCCTGTACTAAAGCACTCATCAACAGCTTTCATTTGTTATCCATATTGTATAAACAACTTTCTAGGGTACCCGGGTCAACGTTTTGGCCTCAATCTCGAGCCCCAGTCACCAATAGGTATGAAAAACTACCCTGTACTAAAGCACTCATCAACAGCTTTCATTCGTCATCCATATTCTATAAACACATTCTATGGGTACCCGTATCGGAAGATACCCCGTATCAAAGTACTCATTCGATACCCATATTGCACAAAACATATCCCAGGATTACCCACGTCCCACGTTTGATCTCAAGACCCTATCCAGAACGGATAAGAATTAGCCTATGCCTCTCTCCTGGTTCTAAGCCACCACCAATTTTCAGCCAAATATTTTCATCCGCTACTTCCTCTTCAATCACTCTTTATCTATTAAAAAAAAGCGCATCAAAATCCGTTGCATATTTTTAAAAGTTTAAGCATTCAAAAGGACATAGGGACAGAAAAAGCGACTTTGTTTTATACTATGCAGTGATGTACATCCATACATACCTATAAACCTATGCCCGAAGTTAAATAACGCAGCGAATGCTATGTATGTACGTATGTATGTATCGCATCAAGCCTCACTCAAAAGCAATTAGCGCGGACAATTCACAGCGAACAAACACACATACGCATTTTTTGATAAAAATGTTACTTTTTGTTTAAACAATTTGGCTGATATAAGAAGGAATCAAGTTTTTTTTTGATGCAGATCGAAGGTAAATATTTCAAAGTTTTACTGAAAAGTAGAATTTTTGAATCCATCTATCCGTTTGTGAGTTATAGCTGTGTAAACAAAAATTTTATGATTTTTGCTACATTTTGGCAATTTGCACACCCTATAATATATATCTTCAAATTGTATTAACTGTACATCTCACGTAGCTAAGCTTTCAAATGCAAAAAAACGTTTTAAAATCGGAGTATTCTGTGTGAAGTTATGTGCATACATGGCATTTATCGACTTTATTTTATAAGATTTATAGATTAGTGTTAACATCAGTATTAGTGTTAACAGCTGTTTAAGCACTGTTAATAGCAGTAGCGTTAGCATCGGGTTTGGTTGTGTTATCAGTAGTATCAAAGATTATCGAAAATAAAGATGTTGCAGGCGCAAACTTCTGTGGAAATCAACGGAGCGTAACGAAATTCTAGTAGGTCACTTTCACCACACCAAAAATTTTAACACAATTTTTAATAGAATTTAAGCACAGAAATACACTGATTGGAGTTTTAGAGAGTAAAAGTTAAAACTCTGAACACATTAGCTGAATAAAAAGTGTACAAATAATTATAAATAACAAATACAGACAGTGGGAGTTTAACAAATTCTACTGTGGTAAGTGGTGAATGTGACCTACTAGAATTTTGTGAAGCTTGCTTCACACGTTTTTCGTCCCTGCAACATATTTATTTTCGATAATCTTTGGTTTGTGGTAGATGCGCGCAATTACGATTATATTTGTTGATTGAATTCGCTGCACTAAGCGGACTACCACCATCATTTATTCACTCTATCCGACATTGCCTGCAAGCACTTTAAATTGTTTTTGCTGGTAGATTCCTGTTTTGAATTATTTATTTTGGCTATTTCAATCTCTTCTTTGGGTCATCAATTTGTACAGATAAATCCTCGAATCTCAACTCAGACGTAGTCAAAATAGATTCAAATCCAGATTTAAGGGAAACCAGCATGTTTTCATTAGCTCTACTGAGTTTTTCATGTGCATTTAAACACTCATTGCACATATAATTAATGTGCGGTTTTTACGAATAAACCCACATCATACTCGGATATAATGCCTTCACAGCAGGTGCGATGAAATATATTTTTGCAAAATCCACTGCACGGAACCAACAATCTATCTTGTTTTGAGAAATGCTGAAATGTTCAAATAAAAGATTAGGAGACTTTGAATGTCAGATAGTGATTGTTTTTATTAAAAGAAATTCTTTCCTTTTATACATAATTTCTTAACCTATACATTCATAATTATTCTAATACTTACGAACTAAAGATATGTAGATTTGTATTAGTGGTGTGTATATATGTAGATTTGTATTAATAGTATGCATATATGTAGATTTGTATAAACGGTATGCATACATGCAGATTTGTATTAATAGTATGCATATATATAGATTTGTATAAACGGTATGCATACATGTAGATTTGTATGCAAAGTCAGCATGTAAAATGTTTGTATGTGAATATTTGGTTAACTCACATTATTGGTTGTATGTAAATATTTTGGTGGCAAACTAACATTGACGATCGGCAAGTGTATTGACCGGGGTGAGTGACTAAGCAAAATTTGTAATGTGTGAACTGGCAAAGGTTTTCATATTCGGCATTCCATTGATTTTGGCTTACCGCTATGTTAGGTCAATGTAATTTATGTTCGCATAATATTGTAATATGATTATGCTATTACAAAATGTATTGGCATAGAAGTTCATGATGGGTAATGCCGCAAATGTATTGCATAGGTAGGTATGACGTATAATGCTATAATGCTTATCGCATTTACTATAATAGGTTTCCATTTTATTTTAAAAAAGGCAAAAGCCAAAACAGGAGAGTTAAAAAGATTGAAAACACGGAGCAAGCAAAAACACGTCTGCACACGTATATATGTATATTAGACTGGGTCGATTTATTAACCGATATAGCGGCATCGATTTTTCGATAGGATTTGGGCTCAGGAAAAAAAGTTCCACTACGCATACCCAAAAAAAATTTTAGAGCCTGCGAAATTTAATTTTTTGACTTTTTTCGACTTTGATTTTAAGGTTTTTTTCATGAACTACCAAAAAAATTTTCATTTGATTGTAAAATTTTCATTTAGTGGATATTTTGGGTCGGACAGGGTATACATATGAAAATTTTTTTAGTAGTTCATGAAAAAAACCTTAAAAATCACAGCCGAAAAAAGGTCAAAAAAATGAAATTTCGCAGGCTCGAAAACTATTTCTTTCGGTATGCGTAGTGAAACCTCTTTTTCTTAGCCCAAATCCTTTCAAAAATAGATGGCGCGATATCGGTTAACTCATCCAAACAAATCGACCCACCCTAATGTATATGCCTTGACTATCTAAGGTTTAATCCCTGCGGCTGATGTTGGGTGATAAAGGCAAGCCCATCACCATTTTCCCATGAGCGATCTTTCCTATAGATGTTGTAGCCATTACGGCTATACGGATATTATTTTTATTAAAGTAGTCAACTATCTCTGTGATTTTTCCGGTCAACCCGTTACAATTCTAATAATATAAACTGCTAGAATTTTGAAATTTTCCGATGGTATATTAGTTATTGTATACAGACGTAATACCCTGCTTGCTTTGGTTAGCCATCGAGAATGTACAACTGGTCCTGGTTTTATGTTAGCTAAATCAACTGACCCAAATAAAAAAATGCGACTGGTCCGTATTTGAGTCCTTACTGTTTACGAAAAGGGACTAGTCTTCAAATGTTCTCATATTGGTATAAGGGGGATTGTCCTATCGATCCCTTTCGGCTTTAAATGGGTACAATTAGTCTCTTCATGGGACATGCTCAAACAAATGAGAAACAGTTCAAACTCATATAAAGAGATCAAAACTGGCATTGGCCGCATACTCCTTTGTGACACATTCCGGATTCATCCTAGACTAAACGCATTTTTGCAGAGAGTGTACATATGGCTGATATACCTATATGTAGCCAAAGCCAATAAGAGGTACATATCGAAAATAAATAAGCAAGTCTTCGAGACAGCTGTGAAAAGTCCAGACCGTGGGACAAATGGGAGTGCCGGTAGCCACGGTATACCACACACCCGGACTTGCATGGCGTAGCCCAGGGTTATTTTTTATAAGCGCTGCCGAAGGCCGCCTATGCAGAAAAGTTGGTATGGATTATTAGCCTTTTTTGGTCGGGGCGATTTGTAAACCTAATTTGAATTTATTTCACACATAAAATGGGGATTTTGTGTTGGGGATTATGAGTTGGGGATTTGTTTTGGGGGATTTGATTTCCCCAAAATTCGGTCCAATTGGTGTTAGAAGAGGAATTGTTGAATGAATTCCAGACTTTTAGAGGATAACAAGGACATGGCTAAGTTGAGTGAATTGAAGATCCAGCTACTAAAAACGAATTGGGGAACCGCGGAATGAATATAATAAGTCCGACCTTTAATCACGACTACGAGACATTATGGAGTCGGAAGAAATTAATGTGGAAGAATATGTGTAACATTCTGATAGCGACGAGACAGCAACAAAAATAGAAGAAAAAACGAAACACCGCAGATGGCTGACTTGCAAATGCGGACACACCTGTGGAATCCATAGAGAGAGTTAAAATTAAAATTGTAACCGCCCTCCTTTTTTTGTTACAAGGTGTGCATGAGTGTGTCTTTCGCAAAGTGTGAAAGTTTGAATAATGTTTTAAAGATTGTTTTAGCCGAGTTTTCTCATACAAATTAGCTCGGAATTGATCGGTGGCAGGCTGACGCTTCTTAGTTGAGCCGACTGCAATTCCTAAATCTAAGGAATATCAGTCCAGAAATATTTCCAGTGAATGCAGTGGTAAAAAGCATGCATTTTAAAGTGCAATGCTAGTGCGGTTCCAGTCAGTATGAATCATTGAACGTAGTCTGACAGTGAAAGCGTCCACGTCGGTGCAATATAAATTGACTAAAATATATAGCCAAATAGGAGAAATCAAACTAATCTGAACCTAATCCCAATAGTTCCCTCCACATTTGAGGTAAGTCAGTGCTTTTTATATTTTCTATACTTTTTTTATTTTAACGTGGATACTAAAGTATTGAGTATCAGGTTATCTGGTTAAAATTGGTTGTTCCTTATTGTATTCTGTTTTTGTAATAGAGGAAATATTTAGGCATAGTAAATTAATTATAAATTAATATATAATAAGATTAAAAAAACCTGTGACGAATTAATGAGTGTACGTATGAAGTGAGGAGCAAAGGTGTGTATATAAGTATACCCAAGAAGCTATTGTGGCCTATAGTGTGCATGTAGGTTTTTCTTATTGGACGTTCGGGTAGCGCACTAACCTCAAGTGGCCCAATGAAACCAGGCTTAATTATGTTCATGTGTCCGCACCCCGTGGAACCGAATAATGTCACGGGGTGGAAGGTGGATTTAGTCGCCACTACTTCGCATGCGCATTATCTGCGCTTCTATAAGCTTGCATCAATTTCGTCATAACTATAAAGGCCATATTGCTCACAGTAGTCAAAAAACTCTATGTACAGAGCGTCTTTCCCGTGAAAACGTGGGCAGTGAATGATTACATGTTCTGCGCTTTCCAATTCTGAAGGGACAGTGTGGACAGAAAGGATCATCCTCTATCCCATGCTTATGTAGATATTCCTTGAAGACGCCGTGCCCGCAATAAATCTGTATGAGGTAGTAATTTAGTTCGCCGTGTTTTCGTCGTACCATTCCGCTATATTCGAAACTAGCAGGAAGGTCCAGCACCCTTTTCTCGATTCTTCCCACCGTCTTGCCACCTAACTATAGTTCGTGACCTTGCGATTTCTTAGCATCTTCAGATGGTCGTTGATTCCAGTGCCATACAGATCGGCCATTTCACCTGAGAGTAGACCTACTGGGATTTTCCTGGATAAAACATGGATCGCGTCATCGGACGCCGTCCGATAAGCAAATTCTATTTGCATGGCAGTAATACCGTAGGCTGCTAGTATATCTTTTTGGTGGACCATTTAGATCAGCGCCATACTGGTGCTGCATATAATATTATCGCGCTGGTTACGTTGAATAATAGCAGACGGGTAGCTTCGCCTGGGTCGCCGATGTTTGGCATTATTCGCGTTAGGGCTACACTAACTCTCGAAACTTCTCCCCCACCGACCTAAAGTGCTCCACAAAAGTTAAACTTGTGTCAATATTTACTCCTAGATATTTCAAGAAAGGCTTTGAATTTATTTGATAATCTCCTATGGTTAGGACTAGACCCCTGCATAAATGCACAAAAATATGCCCAAGAATACATTCACACAAATTTTGTACAAGTGCTCATTCAATTCACTGGCATGAGATGTGTATGCGTATAAAAGGGTATGGGCACAGTGCACAAGTACAAGTGTGGTTGACTTCTTCTGACAGGCACTCGCTAAGTGAGCATAACGGGAAAATCTGGGTTGCCATTGTTGTTTCGGTTGAAAACGGTCCATTAGGGCTCTGTGCAGAGACGTAAAAGATTGAAACAGGGTTTATGTAATCACAAAAGTGTTGCTCTTGCTCCACAGCATTTTAATTTTATATCATGGCGAAAAGTGTTCAGTCCAGAGTTATTGATTTTTATTAAAAGTTTAATTATTACGGAGGGTTACTCCTTTAAGTGTAAAAAGCAGAGAAAACGTAGAGTGTTTCAAATTATATTTGAAAAACATTTTAATTTGAATTTCTGTACAACAAGTTCACAAGAATCTGGAGGTCAATCCTTAACTATAAAAAATGTACACTTATTGAAAACTCATTTGCACACACAATTTACACTTTGGAATTTAGTTGTGTTTTTATGCACAAAATTTTGAAACTAAAAACAAAGTTTTCATTTGTCGGAAAAAATAAAGAAAAAACGGCCTAATGTCAAAACACCCTATCGAAATACAAATTGTTTTTTAATGAACTACATCGTATTTTTCTTGTATATCTTGAAACCTTATGGCTCCCTCGACAAAAAATATAAGAGAAAATACAAGAAAAATACATAGAAAATAAAGTAGTGTCAAATAGGAGTTGATTTGTTTGCACTTACAGCACCATTTTATTTGCAGGAGACTTTCACAGCTACAAAATTAAGACGGATTTACACAGACGCTTTCGTTGTGTTGCATTCATTAATTCATCTGTCGGACGAAGTATTGAAAAATTTACATAAATGCTTTGGTTGCGTGCCTACGCTTTGACAAACGCCATACGAAAAACAGAAAAAACGCCGTACGTTATCTTTGCTTTGAAGCGACCAACGCGTGTTTATAATTTTGCCCTTATGCATTTGTGTAAACAGCCTTAGAAGTGAAATTTTTCCATGTTACACGTGTGGCGCTTTATATTTTGACTGTAGTTTAAAATAAATTTTGCTTTCCGTATGTTTCCGCATTGTTGCAGGCTACAAATCTTCTAGTATTCTTATTCGCGGAAATATATGCAACTATTTCATCTGTAAATACAACATACATGCACACTCAGCTTGAGGTACTTTTACGTACCAAAAATGCAACTCTAGACCTGAGATTGCATCAGGTGAGCGAGACTGTTGTAGTTTTGACGTCTATCGCTTAGTTGACATACTTGTATAGGTAAACTATGGCTATGGGTAGCAAAATATACAAGTACCTGTACGGTCTCGTTTCATGCAGCACAACCACAACCATGGCGTCAACGCATGTGTGTAGTACAAACTTGTATCACAAATCACACAGAGAAGATCGCGCATTCACGAGTTCAAGATTGACTCGTTCTGCGCAAACTACGTCACAGTTTGACTGAAAGAAAGCGAGAAAAAACAAGAGCTAAAGGAATATGACGTAAAAATTGCCCATAAAAAACAGCTGATCTTTTGTTTGCATGTGCAATGCGCAAATTTCTGTGTGTGATTTGGGAACTTGTATACTCAGTAGTACTACTTGTATCGCAGGTATACTTGTGTACAACTACAATTTGGTGAATTTTTAAGGAATTATAAAAATGTAAGCTAGTTGCCCGTGTAAATCCCATTTATTATAACAAAATAAAGGGCGTAAATGTGCCTTTTAGGATTTTATTTATTTTCATATTAATTCGTATTCTTATGTTAGATCTTAATATCTATTTAACTAAGTAGATTTAACTTATATTAATTAAGCAAATAAGTTCTCTTTTATATATGTTCTAAATATTTTTCATATTGATATGTAAAAGCATTAGTTTTTTCAACACATGCCGGATTAAACCCTGGGAACTACGGTTATCTGAAACGTAATTGCTTGGCGCTTGAAAATACTCTTTCTGAAGAGGCACTACTAGCAGGAGTAGCAAATATTTTTCGGCTTAGCTGGAATAACAGAGGATATTTAAGTTTACTAAACTCCCACCACTTAGAACGTTAAAATCTTTGTGCATGACCTCGGAAATATTTTCATATTGCATCAATCTTGTTGTACTCAGTCAATACTACTAGGTATGTTTTGAGGCTGGAGAAATCCAGAAAATAGGCATTATTTTTCGTTTGAAAGAGAGTTCTGCTGACAGTTTTCATTGTTTATCAAACTGTCTTCATTTATTAGCCTTTCAAGCAAAGTTTTACAATGTTCTTTGACTTCATTTTTCTCAACAGCAGTAAACTGGGAGAGATTGTAGTCGGTAGGAACAGAAATAGAGCTATTTATGAATCATTCTTAAATTAATAGGTACAGTGTCCTTAAGCAATGTGCGCAGCCGTAGCTTCAAATCTTGTATGCATTCTGACTCATCGTTGGTGATTCACAATGCAGCATTAAGTAGTGCAGGCATCGGCGTTTCATACGTCTTAAGATGGTGAGCAGCTCACACAGATTGCATGCGCTCTTTGTTTAGTGAATGGTTCAGTCTGCCAATGAGCAGTTGGCGTGTCAACATCGAGTGTTGATATCGCTAGTTGCGCAGCGAAAAATGTATGCACGTATTTACGTAAATACATTTTATTAATATGAATTAATTTAACTAATTTAATATGAAAAATTCAACTCTCCTCAAAAAGTTTTAATTTTTTTGTTGCATTCAACTTATTTAAGTTTTATGCGAACTTTCAAAATGTCGTTTGATGTTATTTACATACGTCGCTGAAAATGTTTTGTAGCATAAACCCCATGATTTTGCGCATCAATAATTTATTATTTATTGCGTGCTTAGCCGTGCAGTTTTACAAGCGAATAATCAGTGAATCAATTGGTTCGTACGATCAAAGCGCTCTCACTAATACATCCACATAACATTTTTGCCGACACTTGAAGTAGTGAACATGTACTATTACTAAATGTAAGGTTGGATAGCTATCACCTTCTATCTCTTTTGATGCTTCCTCAAATTTAGCCAGCACTTAGAGGGTATCTGTTAAGGTATTTAAGCTTATTCCACTAATACCGCTCAGTTGACGATTTTCCTCCAAAATATTTCCAACGTCAACCCAGACTGTAGCATGTAGTAAACCGTGTTCCATCTTGTCGGTCAGGGTTGCTGTAAATTGTGCATTGGCTCCAGATTTCTTGAAAATACATGACGACATGTGAGCATTTTTATTTCATTTCGCTAATATCGGCTGACTCGTTAAGAGATTTTTTCCCACGATGTTGTGCAATAAAAGGGTAATACAAAATATGTGGTTGTGATGTTAGAAAGCGGCTTTCATGTTAGTTCCTCTATCCGTAACGATAATAGCTTCATCCAAGGAACAATCAAATTCGTCCATAGCTTCTATTGTGAAAAAGTTCGTGCGAAAAACAATCGGGTATTCAGCCGGGTATGAAGGCGCGCACCGAATTCGTACTGGGTACAGGGTCGCGGCGCACCATGTACTAAAAGCAAGCATTGTGGACTAATTTGCATTTGTAATAAAGTGCACGTTAGTGATATGTTCGGGAATGCTCTGAACGAAACGCTAATGCCCATTCATTTTAGGGCAAATAACGTTTAATCAAATAAACAATGACCTTCAGCCTAGAACAATTCTATACATAAATCATACAAGTGATGGTGATTAGGATAACGGCGCAATATATATTTTGAAGTCTTGCTTAATTTAGAAATTTTGTATGAAAGGCGAGAAATATTGCAAATTCTCCATCATAAAATAACTATGCTGCTGATTTGTAAACGTTTATTAGCTCTTAGAAAAGAACAATATTTAGTATTTTTATTCTTATTAAAAATGTTGCATTCGCCACTAAAAAACTTTGTTACGTTTTTCATAGTTCCAACGCAAACATTTAACTTTTAATAAATGACACACATCATTTAGAGCTGAAAACAGTAGGTACTTAGTAGTAGACAGTATTTCATCGAGCTACAACTGCTACAACGTTTATCTCACTTGTGCTTTCCTCGACATGTATATGTTAAGCCCTGGTCTGATTATTAAACTATATCGCGCCATCGATTTTTCGATAGGGTTGGGCTCAGGAAAAAAGTTCCACTAAGCATACCCAAAAAAAGTTTTCGAACCTGCAAAATTTGAGTTTTTTGACTTTTTTCTTTGATTTTTAAGATTTTTTTCATGACCTACTTAAAAAATTTTATTTGATTTTAAAATTTTTCATGTATACCCTGTCCGACTCAAAATTGTCCGCTTAAAAACTTTGGCGATAACAGTTTTTGATATTTTTTTGGGTTTTGAGGAGTGTTTTGGTGAAAAAATTTATTTTTCGCCATTTTTTTAAGGGTTTCTTCAGAAACGTGCAAAAGTGTTGCCGATGAAAACGAATTTGTCTCATAGTTCCTATCCCACTTAATATTATTAAAAATGTTGGCATTAACAGTTTTTTAAAAATGTGTTTGGGACTTGCCTGACGCAAATCGATTCATCAAGATATCTCGAAAATCATTGAAGGACTATGTCCGTTGACGCATCAATAAGATCAAACTGATCAGGGACGTAGCAAGTTGACGGAGTCATGTCCGTCTGTCCGTACGAATCATACTTTGCGTCGTGCGAGTGTTTTGGTGAAAAATTACTTTATCGCTATGTAAGGGTTTCTTCAGAAACGTGCACAGTGTAGCTATGAAAACGAATATGTCTCACAGTCTCCTATCCCCGACTTAAAATGAGCGATCGATGTCGCAAAAAACAGTCTTTTTCATACTCATATGGTTTTGGGACTGTTTTGGTCGAAATCGATCATTTTTCAAGTTCCAAATACGTTTTTATATACTCAGTTGAGCAGAGCTCACAGAGTATATTAAGTTTGATTGGATAACGGTTGGTTGTACATATATAAAGGAATCGAGATAGATATAGACTTCCATATATCAAAATAATCAGGATCGAAAAAAAATTTGATTGAGCCATGTCCGTCCGTCCGTCCGTCCGTCCGTCGTCGTCCGTCCGTCCGTCCGTTAACACGATAACTTGAGTAAATTTTGAGGTATCTTGATGAAATTTGGTATGTAGGTTCCTGAGCACTCATCTCAGATCGCTATTTAAAATGAACGATATCGGACTATAACCACGCCCACTTTTTCGATATCGAAAATTTCGAAAAACCGAAAAAATGCGATAATTCATTGCCAAAGGCGGTTAAAGCGATGAAACTTGGTAGATGGGTTGACGTTATGACGCAGAATAGAAAATTAGTAAGATTTTGGACAATGGGCGTGGCACCGCCCACTTTTACAAGAAGGTAATTTAAAAGTTTTGCAAGCTGTAATTTGGCAGTCGTTGAAGATATCATGATGAAATTTGGCAGGAACGTTACTACTATTACTATATATGTGCTAAATAAAAATTAGCAAAATTGGATGAAGAACACGCCCACTTTTTAAAAAAAATTTTTTTTAAATTCAAATTTTAACAAAAAGTTAATATCTTTACTGTATATAAGTAAATTAAGTCAAAATTCAACTCCAGTAATGATATGATGCAACAAAATACAAAAATAAAAGAAAATTTCAAAATGGGCGTGGCTCCGCCCATTTTCATTTAGTTTGTCTAGAATACTTTTAATGCCATAAGTCGAACAAAAATTTACCAATCCTTCTCAAATTTGGTAGGAGCATAGATTCTGTGACGGTAACTGTTCTCTGTGAAAATGGGCGAAATCGGTGGAAGCCACGCCCAGTTTTTATACACAGTCCACCGTCTGTCCTTCCGCTCGGCCGTTAACACAATAACTTGAGCAAAAATCGATATATCTTTACTAAACTTAGCCCACGTACTTATCTGAACTCACTTTATCTTGGTATAAAAAATGGCCGAAATCCGACCATAACCACGCCCACTTTATCGATATCGAAAATTACGAAAAATGAAAAAAATGCCATAATTCTATACCAAATACGAAAAAAGGGATGAAACATGGTAACTGGATTGGTTTATTGACGCAAAATATAACTTTGGAAAAAACTTTGTAAAATGGGTGTGACACCTACCATATTAAGTAGAAGAAAATGAAAAAGTTCTACAAGGCGAAATCAACAGCCCTTGGAATCTTGGCAGGAATACTGTTAGTGGTATTGCATATATAAATAAATTAGCAGTACCCGACAGATGATTTCTGGATCACCTGGTCCACATTTGGTCGATATCGCGAGAACGCCTTCACATATACATCTAAGGGCCACTCGCTTTTAAAACCCTCATTAATACCTTTAATTTGATATCCATATCGTACAAACACATTCTAGAGTCACCCTGGCCCACCCTAATGGCGATATCTCGAAAAGGCGTCCACCTATAGACCTAATGCCCACTCCCTCTTAAAATGCTCAGTAACACCTTTCGTTTGATACCCATATCGTACAAACATTCTAGAGTCACCCCTGGCCCACCCTAATGGCGATATCTCGAAAAGGCGTCCACCTATAGACCTAATGTCCACTCCCTCTTAAAATGCTCAGTAACACCTTTCGTTTGATACCCATATCGTACAAACATTCTAGAGTCACCCCTGGCCCACCCTAATGGCGATATCTCGAAAGGCGTCCACCTATAGACCTAATGCCCACTCCCTCTTAAAATGCTCAGTAACACCTTTCGTTTGATACCCATATCGTACAAACATTCTAGAGTCACCCTGGCCCACCCTAATGGCGATATCTCGAAAAGGCGTCCACCTATAGACCTAATGCCCACTCCCTCTTAAAATGCTCAGTAACACCTTTCGTTTGATACCCATATCGTACAACATTCTAGAGTCACCCTTGGTCCACCTTTATGGCGATATCTCGAAAAGGCGTCCACCTATAGAACTAAGGATTACTCCCTTTTAAAATACTCATTACCACCTTTCATTTGATACCCATATCGTACAAACACATTCTAGAGTCACCCCTGGCCCACCCTAATGGCGATATCTCGAAAAGGCGTCCACCTATAGACCTAATGCCCACTCCCTCTTAAAATGCTCAGTAACACCTTTCGTTTGATACCCATATCGTACAAACATTCTAGAGTCACCCTGGCCCACCCTAATGGCGATATCTCGAAAAGGCGTCCACCTATAGACCTAATGCCCACTCCCTCTTAAAATGCTCAGTAACACCTTTCGTTTGATACCCATATCGTACAAAACATTCTAGAGTCACCCCTGGTCCCACCCTATATGGCGATATCTCGAAAAGGCGTCCACCTATAGAACTAAGGATCACTCCCTTTAAAATACTCATTACCACCTTTCATTTGATACCCATATCGTACAAACAATTCTAGAGTCACCCCTGGCCCACCCTAATGGCGATATCTCGAAAAGGCGTCCACCTATAGACCTAATGCCCACTCCCTCTTAAAATGCTCAGTAACACCTTTCGTTTGATACCCATATCGTACAAACACATTCTAGAGTCACCCCTGGCCCACCCTAATGACGATATCTCGAAAAGGCGTCCACCTATAGACCTCATGCCCACTCCCTCTTAAAATGCTCAGTAACACCTTTCGTTTGATACCCATATCGTACAAACATTCTAGAGTCACCCTTGGTCCACCTTTATGGCGATATCTCGAAAAGGCGTCCACCTATAGAACTAAGGATTACTCCCTTTTAAAATACTCATACCATCTTTCATTTGATACCCATATCTACAAACACATTCTAGAGTCACCCCTGGCCCACCCTAATGGCGACATTTCGAAAAGGCGTCCACCTATAGACCTAATGCCCACTCCCTCTTAAAATGCTCAGTAACACTTTTCGTTTGATACCCATATCGTACAAACATTCTAGAGTCACCCCTGGCCCACCCTAATGGCGATATCTCGAAAAGGCGTCCACCTATAGACCTAATGCCCACTCCCTCTTAAAATGCTCAGTAACACCTTTCATTTGATTCCCATATCGTACAAACACATTCTAGAGACACCCATGGTCCACCTTTATGGCGATATCTCGAAACGGCGTCCACCTATGGAACTAAGGATCACTCCTTTTCAAAATACTCATTAAAGCTTTCATTTGATACCCATATCGTACAAACATATTCTAGAGTCACCCCTGGTCCACCTTTATGGCGATTTCTCGAAAAGGCGTTCACCTATAGAACTAAAGCCCATTCCCTTTTAAAATACTCATTACCACCCTTTCATTTGATACCCCATATCGTACAAACACATTCTAGAGTCACCCCTGGTCCACCTTATGGCGATATCTCGAAAAGGCGTCCACCGATAGACCTAAGGCCCACTCCCTCTTAAATGCTCAGTAACACCTTTCATTTGATACCCATATCGTACAAACAAATTCTAGAGTCAGCCCTGGTCCACTTTATGGCGATATCCCTAAATGGCGTCCATCCATAGAACTATGGCCTACTCTCTTCTTAAAATACTCTTTAATACCTTCCATTGATACACATGTCATACAACCACATTCCAGGGTTACCTAGGTTCATTTTCCTACATGGTGATTTTCCTTATTTTGTCTCCATAGCTCTCAACTGAGTATGTAATGTTCGTTACACCGAATTAGCCTTCCTACTTTTATTCTTTAGTATTAACTCAACACATTTTATATTGAAATGTTTCAATTCGCTCATATTAAATAAACTGAGTAAAAATACATATACAAAAGTGGTGTCAAAAGTGGGATTAAAAGATGAGCCTCACACCGGAAGATTTGAAGAGGGTGATGGATGCATTGGCAGGGTCAATTCGCGAGGCTGTAGAGGGGGCGTCCCACTAGTGCTGGGGCAAATGCAAATCAGCGGGCAGCAACCAAACCGCCACCGTTTAGTATTGCAGAATACAAGTCAGAAGACAAATCCTCAGTGCAGGATTTTTTCACACGCGTAGATGGGCCTTACAGCTGAGCAAAGTTCCAGAAGAGGAACAACACAAATTCGTACTCGTGCATATGGGGGCAGAGCTGAACGCCGCACTAAAAATACTTGTTAGCCCAAAGACGCCTGACTCGCTGAAATACAATGAAATAAAAACCGTGTTAATTCGCCATTTTGATGGCTCACGGAACAAGTATGCTGAAAGTATCAAATTTAGACAAAGTAAGCAAGAAAAAGGCGAATCGATGCCGAGTACGCACTTCGTTTAACCCTCGATTGTACGGAGGGTCCAGCCAGACCTTTTGAACTTTAATTCACTATTTCTATGCCAGAGATGATTTTATATTTTAGCGGTCTTGACACCTTCATTATGTATTTTAGCATAGTTTTATTCATGCATATATAGATCTACAACATTTGTAAATAGCTATTATTTAATTTTCAGTGACAAAGTCATATGACTACTGATGGGTCTGCCAGACCCATAGTAATAGCGTAGTGTTTACATACGTTTCGTATGCAACGGCAACTTATTGTCGTGATGCGTGGTTGCTGTGCTGTTTGAATTCGAAGTCCGTTATCCAAAATATTTTTGTTTTCTCCGTTGCACGTGTCATTTAGAATAGTAAACTGGTGTTCGCGTTCAGTAAAGAAGTATCGGTGTTATCAGTGAAAAACGTGTATTTATTTAGTAATGAGTAAAATAGATTTTATTTATGATAATGTGCCACGTAGTGATCCAATTTTATGACTGTTGCAAATTGTGACGGACTTATTCCTGCTGAGGTATGCCCAGTCCGTCCAGGGTTTCTATATTTGGTGGGAGAACCTATTCCGATGAAAATAAATAGACAAAGGAGTTCTGAAAAACGTTATAAAGTTTATTTAAAAAATTCAATGCCCTTAAGAGCTACTCCTATTCTTTGTCCCTGTCTAAATAAGAGTAGCTGAGGTAGAACCCCTCTGCTAGCTCTCCGTCAGTTGGAGTAGAAACCTCCTACTGAATATAAAATAATTCACGAAATGAAGTAGAACCTTCAGGTCGTGTTGGTCAGTGGTAGAAGCCCACTGACTCGTATGCCTATCTCCTAGCTTCTGATCTTACAAGCTAATTTGCCGCCCTTATATACGATTTTGTACGCCGGTGGACAGTTATTTCCTAAAAACAATTCATTGTAATAATTCCTCAATTATAAATTATGTAGGGACTGCACGCAGGCAGTCAGTAATTTTACAATAACAATTATAAAAGTTGGAAATGCAAAAATCGAATTCTAGTTTAACGCTACTTTCGCTGTATTCTATTGGTACATACATACGCTTACATGCTAACATGCGTTTTCCCTCTTTCCATTATCATACATATGGTTGTACATCTGTATATATACATATATGCATATTTTCGATCATGTATGACAATCCGCTATCCCGGCATTTCATATCCCAATTTAGGGATCCCTAATATACATAGCGAACAATGTGCCAAATCTCGTACGTACGCTTGTTGTATGCCTGCCGTGTTAGTGTTTGCTTTACCTATCGAATTCGATCATTTGTGTTTATGCGTATGTTCGCTGTCACTTGGTTTTGAGGGTGCGTTGGCCTCGTTTGATGCTTTTCGGCTTCTGTCTGGGGCGTGCGTTGGTGTGTCGTATGCTGTTACGTAAGTATGTAGAGAAAAGTCCCAATTAGTAGCGGCGCTTAGTTTGGCCAAGAGGATAAATACAATAAAGCCGTCACTCGTTATTTTTTGGCATTTACTCGATGTATACTGAGAGGTAGTCGCTACTTTTTTTTTGGGAGAGATGGTTATATGTCTTCTATACATTTTCGTGGGTATTTGTGTTTATTTTCGACTGTATTTAATTAATTTATTTAATTCTCTTTCCAAAAATCACAGTTGCACACGGGGCCTACACGCATGGATAAATGCGAGGACAATTAAAAATGTCCCTCTCAGAAAACATTCGGCATCAATTTTTTCAATTTCCAGCGAGATACTCGCCACAAATATACGAGTGCGGCTCTTATTGTATTTATCCTCTTGGTTTGGCGACTTTACTGCTGATCTTTGTTTATCCAAATTATTATGTATGTTGTATTTGTGGCTGAGTGCATTGGATGCGCAAAGGGTTGGTTGACCGGCATAATTTTATGTTTTGTGTGTTTTCCATTTTCCTTCCAATGTTTTAGTGTATGTTAGGGTGACCTATATTTGAACCTATGTGGGCGAAAATTTTAATATTTTGCTTGCGTGCAAAAGTATGCAAGTCTGGTTTATCCTTCAATTAGTAAATAATAATTCAATATGCAACCGCATGTATGTGTTTTGACGTGTATTCATAAAGATATAATCATGTTATAAAAATGTACAAATGTTAAATTCGAGTTAAGTTCAATCATTGTAACATGTAAAAATGAGAAATAGATATATGTTGTGAGAGTACAAAACTCTCGGTTTTGGGGTCCTCACAAAATGCTTTGGCCGAGAATTGAAAACGACAATGACAATGACGATATAATTGTGCCTCAGAAGTGGAAAATGATTCGAATTTCAAGCTTCAAGATATTGAAGCTGAACATGAAATTGAAGTCGCTGAAGATATAGCAGCTCAGACAGCGACATGTAGTGACACTGATGAAAGTAACTAATTTTTTGGTAAGGATGGGACCGTTTTGGAGTAAGACAGCGCCGCAAAGTGGTCTTATGTACTACGTTCTCCGGTGGATCGACTATCAAATCGACTTCACCTGTTGAAGTTTTCGATGAGTTTTTTACACCAAACATATATATACATTATAATAAGTGAAACAAACAAATACGGTATGGAAAACACAAATGAATGGAACTTGAAAAATTCTACCAATTTGAAAATGACAAAACCTTACAGAAGCAGACCTGAGAGGTTTTCTTGGCATTCTTATTGCAGCAGGAGTCAGCAATAGCAATAACCAGGCGGCGTCAGTTTTATGGAATACGAATCAATTGCCAATTTTCAGAGCACAATGTCTTACCATCGTTTTTTGACAATATCCCATTATATACGATTCGATGACGGCGCACTAGATCCTTTCGCTCAGAGACTGATAAAGCTGCACCTATACGAGATATGTGACTTTCTAAATGAAAACCTTCAAAGGAATTTTCGTCGTAATAGTGACATAACTGTTGACGAGCAACTCTTTCCTTATCGAGGAAGAACAAAATTTACTCAATACATACCTTCAAAACCGGCTAAGTACGGTATAAAGGTATGGAGGGCATGTGACGCAAACACTCATTATCCTTTGGTTTGGAAATATTTATTTGGAAATAGCCAATGAAGAAAGAGCAATAACCAAGGAGAAAATGAGCTAATACGTTTGGTTTCAAAATATGCAAACTCAGGGCGCACAGTATAGTTGCCGATAACTGATTTTCTAGTCCCATTTATGTAAGCGTCTACTGATCTTGGGTTTTGTCCTACGTTGGAACATCTTGTGCGAGCAATAAAGCATGCATCCCACCCGAAATGAAAAAACAGAAGGATAGGCAGTTCTTTCCTCTAGTTTGGATTCACAAAGCACAACATGGCCATTTGTTCATACGTTCCTAAGAAAAACAACGCAGTGATATTGCTATCACGGTGCATTACGCTAAGGAAGTTGAAGCGCAAGCAAAAACAGCAGTCAATATGTATATACACAAAATAAGTGGGTGTTGATGCTATGGACCAATGCTAACCGATACACTACAAAAAGGAAGACACAGAGATGACTTCTTGCTTTGTTTTATAACATTGTGGATTTGATGGCGTTATGGCAAGTTTTATTCTATGCAAGAAATAATAACTACACTAAGTAGACGCACGTAGAAAGTTTTATTTGATTATCGAACATGTTAGCATCTCTCACAAATCGAATGCAGACGCAACAATATCATGTATGAAGAATTTCCGTTTGCCGTCTGCAATTGAAGCTATTTTGGAGAATCTGAGGTATGTATGCAATAAATTTAATGGAATAAAATATATAGCAAACATGTATGTTACAGAAACTACGAAAAGAACTAAGAGAAACCAAAAGTGACACTTTAGAGAAGAAAAGGTACTGCAGCTATGCTACTTCTCAAGATAAACATCGTAGAAAACAAGATTCTTTTGCCAGAGTGTGGAAGAAGCTGTTTGCCAGCAACACTCAAATGCGATTACAGATGTGTTTAGTGCACAAAAACAACAAATTTTTATTTAAATATTTTAGTTTGATGATAGATGCCTTATTTAAGTTTTCAAGATGTTATTAAAAAAAATAAGTGCAGTTTCACAAATTGATTTCAAACTTTTCTTTGGGTCCAGCCAGAACCATGGGACCATATGAACAATACCGGTATCCTCACAAATGAGGGTAAACAGGGCGCTGCATATTGTGAATATGGCGACTTTTTGGATAGGATGTTAACAGAGCAGTTACTGTATGGCGTGGAGTCACGCTATATTTGCAATGAGGTTATAAGTAAAAAACCAAACAATTTTACTGAGGCATACGAAATGCGCACACAATCGAACTAACACAAAGTGCAACAACAGATCTGAAGTGTACAGAGTGGAACAACCAAGTGAACCAACGTTTAAACTGGATACGAACCAGTCAAAACAAAAAGAAATGCAAATGCTGAAAAGTTGACCAAGAAGCCAAAAGAAAAATCCGCAAATGTTACGGATGTGGGGGCAACACAGCAGAAAAGACTGCAAATTCAGTAGCTCCAAATGTTTTTCGTGTGGAAAATTGGGCCCACATTGCAAAAGTGTGCAAGGCAAAACTAGACCAGATTTCAGAGGATGAGCTCGAACCAGTTCAGCAGCTGAACAGCGTTAATGTATGTAAAGCAGTAGACAGAAAAATGCTTCACGTAAATATCGATGGAAAGCAAATACAGATGAGCTTGATACGGGTGCCCCATGCGCCATTATTAATATAAAACTCTTCGCACTATAAAAACCGAATTTTAGATTATTAAAAACAGATAGACGATTTACAAGCTACACGGGGCATAGAGTGAACTGCATGGGTAGGGTTGTAGTAACCGCATCAATGGGGAGGACTAAGCGGCGCCTGAATCTGTATGTTGTCCAAGATGATTTCGATTACACTTTGCGGCAGAGAATGGATCTCACAATTCGCACGTGAAATTAACTTTTCGGAGCTATTTTCGTCAGCCAGGCAAATTAACCTCTATAAGTTCAACCGCGCCAAAACTTTCAGAAAATCAACGAGAACGGCTGCAACATCTCCTTGCAAGTTACGAAGAAGTCTTTGACACGACAGCGGGTAAGTTGAGAGGGCCGCCTGCAAAGTGAAGCTGAAGGGGGAGCCACACCAGTGTTCGCACGAGCACGCGAAATACCAATGGCATTGAGAGAGGCGTATGCCAAGGAATAGATCGCAAAATCCAGTCTGGCTTTTACGTGAGAGTAGAGCATTCGGAATGGGCTTCAGCAACACATGTAGTCGCGAAAAAAATGGAGATATTCGCATCACTGGCAATTACAAGCCAACGGTTAATCCAAGAATGATTATTGACGAACATCCGATTCCTAAAGCGGAAGACTTGTTCAATAAAATGAAAAAAAGCGGCGATATTTTGTCACTTGGATATAACCGACGCATATACACACCTTACGATCGACGATGATTTCGCACATGTTTGACATTAAACACAGCTACACACGGACTAGTACGACCGACTCGTGCGGTATATGGGGCAGCAAATATTCCAGCTATTTGGCAAAGAAAAATGGAGACGCTCCTGCAAGGAGTGCCAAACGTTTTAAATCTCTTTGATGACATCTGGTGTTCGCGGAAAATTTTGAAGAGCTGCTGAGGGTTTTGGCGACAACGCTAAATCGCATCAAATGCAATTGTCTACGCTAAATAAGTCAAAGTGTGTTTTTGCTACTCCATCGGTGGAGTTTTTAGGCCATCGCATCGACGCACAGGGGGTGCATAAATCTGACAAACACATTGAAGCTGTACTGAATAGCCCCAAACCAACGAATGTGGAGGAGCTACAGCTGTTT
Organism: Eurosta solidaginis; assembly: GCA_029619165.1. Taxonomy (NCBI): domain Eukaryota; kingdom Metazoa; phylum Arthropoda; class Insecta; order Diptera; family Tephritidae; genus Eurosta; species Eurosta solidaginis. Next base: position 7,499 of record JARSSU010037118.1, on the reverse strand, counting down.
TTAGGAAAAGCTACTTACTATAGTGCATTTATCCCAGACCTGGCGACGAGAGCGCGACCATTGCGCGATATGCGTGAAAAGCGAAAAATTTCACTGGTCCAAAGAGGCAAATTCAGCCTTTGAGTATCTAAAACAGGCGCACATGCACCCGGACTGTCTACTACACGGACCGACACGATGGGGACTAACACGACGGACGCGGTACCAGTGACGCACGCATAGTAGGGTGGACAGTTCAGAAATTTTTCAATATTGTACGCGCGTCATTTCACGCTAATCACAGATCATAAACCGTTGTCACAAATTTTACAACCAGACAAGTCTCTACCAGTACTTTGCATTAGCAGAATGGCTAATTACGCAGACTTTCTGAGTAGATTCGATTTCGAAGTGGTGTATAAAAATTCAAAGGCAAACGCTAACGCCGACTATCTTTCACGGGCCCACCCTCTACGACAGCAACCATTACAGGTGGGACAGGTGCGGCAGGCATATACGGATAATCCAGACGAATACGACGAGTTCGACAACTTTGTGATTCGCCAAATCAACCAATTACCATTAAGATCCAGACAAAATTGCAAACGAATCCAGAAAAGACGAGCGACTGGGTAAAATAATTAAACTGCTGGAAACAGGTCAATGCTTGAAGAGAACAGGATACAAGTCCCAGAAGTGAGTTACAAGCTATCGTCAGGATGTTTGATGTTGAGCATCGCGTCGTCATTCACCAAAAGTACAGAGCCAAACTGCTTGACAATTTACACACATCACACCTAGGGATTGTCAAGATGAAAGGAATCGCCCGCTCATTCATATACTGGCCGGGCATTGACAATGATATCGAGAACATGCGAACAAATGCGAATCATGTGCAAAACAGGCAAACAAACCCGGGAAAAGTGGCGATCATCATTGGAGTATCCCAAGGACCGTGGGAACGCATTCATATTGACTATGCGGGGCCGTTCGAAGGAGCAATGCTACTGATATCTCGGATGCGTATAGCAAGTGTTAGAGGTGAAAATCACTAAATCAATTACGGCGGCCGCGACAATTACTTTGCTGGACGACGTATTTGCGGCTTATGGCGTTCCTCAAACGGTTGTATCTGATAATGGAACAAATTCACGTCCGCGGAATTTAACAACTTCCTGACTACAGTCGGTGTTAAATATCACAAATACTCAGCACCGTATTCACCCGGCAAACTAATGGACAAGCAGAGCGAAGCGTACAGACGGTCAAGAACGCATTGAAAGCAATGGGTACCACGAATAGTTCTTTGCAGGAAAACATAAACGAATTCTTGAGACAGTACAAAAATGCACCACATTCGACAACAGGCACCTCGCCAGCACTATTGATTATGGGGCGGCAGCTACGAAACACGATTGGACTTGATCGACCAGAGGAAATCAGGAGTGAGGAAAAACAATACATGCATCTCAAGAAAAAGGGAAAAGAGTTCAAGGTAAATCAAAACGTATACTTCCTGTCGGGTAACCCGCGAATTGCTAAGTGGCTCAAAGGAACAATACACGCCCGTCTAGGGGATCTTCACTATCAAATACAATTCAATGGGAAAATGATAAAAAGACATGTAGACCAAATACGGAAGTCACACGCGGGGCCCGATAAAGCAACACCGGAAGTGAATCATCATGAAACGAGGGTTGCAGCTAAAGAGAACGGCACAGCTGCATCGGGTATAGTAGAAAACCACGAAGAAGTCGAAGCACCCCATAGAATCACCACAAAATATATCATTGGGATCAGAAGAAGATTTGGAAGGGTTCTCTACTCCCAACACTACAATAATACAGGACGATACACCGCCATCGCATTCAACACCAGCACGGCAGGCGACACCGGAAAGAGAGCCGGAACTAAGCGAGACGCCGCAGCCCCTCGGCGGTCGACCAGACAAAGGAACCGAGAGTTCCATTCTCACCTTAACTCCTGCAGAGGAAGGAAAAATGTTATGTATGAAACGAAGTGGTAACGCCACACACTGAATTAATTGACTATCATTTTGGCAACTCTGTTTTTGCTTATTCTTTTTGTTCTTTTTTATTCTTTAGTATTAACTCAACACATTTTATATTGAAATGTTCATATTCGCTCATATTAAATAAACTGAGTAAATATACATATACAAAACCTATGCAAGGAGCTGCGACGATGACAATTTGTTAGGGACGAAACAATTAAATGGGGTCGCACTGAAATGGCAGTCCCTGTCGGGAAAAATCCCGATCGCCCGGTCATAGACACCGACTGCCTCGATCTCTATATCGAGTTGTGCTGTAACCCCCTAACAGAACTTAGACTGACTCAGGCCTGCTATTGCGCCGTGGTTCTGCTCTCTTTTCCTCGTACTAATAGGGGCATCTTTTGAGTGACCAACTGCCAGGAACGCTCGGGATCGATGGGTCACGCAGTCGCTGCCTCTCTGCGGGTTGTCCGCCTGTTGTTGTTGTTGTAGCAGTGCTTCGCCCCATCCAACAGCTGCGACCGATCACAAATTGTCATCAATATCCTCTAACGGGAGTCCAAGGAAACTTGCTGTTTCAACAGGGGTGGACCATAATGAAAGGGGTGTTAGAGGCGTTGGTTCCACATACAATTAAAGAGATGGTCTGTGTCATGTGGGGACACATTGAAGCGGGCATACATTTTGTATGTCGGGGTTGATTCTGGATAGGTAAGAGTTTAACCTGTTACAGTATCCAGACCGAAGTTGAGCAAGAGTGACATCGCGTTCCCTGGGAGATGCGTTCCTCTTCGCAGTTTTGGTACTTTTCTTTGAGTATTCACCGGGCAATTCCCGACATAAAGGTCGACGCCTGTTTGTGGAGCTCACGCAAGACATGCTTGTGTTTTTTAGCTTCATACGGCTGGGTTCTCAGGTGCCGTATTTCCTCAAAATGCTTACGGAGATGACTCCTTAAGCCCCTAGGCGGTGCTGGCTCATCAATCAGATGTCTGTTGGGATGCTCAGGTTTCTGGGTATTCAACAGGAACTGTTTGGTCAGCATCTCATTTCTCTCCCTGATGGGGAGTATTCTCGCCTCATTATGCAGATGGTGTTCTGGGGGACATAAGAAGACAGCCCGTGGCGATTCTGAGAGCAGTATTTTGGCAGGCCTGTAGCTTCTTCCAGTGGGTAATTTTTAGGCTTGGCGACCATATGGGTGACGCGTAGCACGTAATCGGCTGGCTAATTGCTTTGTATGTAGTCATGAGCGTTTCTTTATCTTTTCCCCAGTACCGCCAGCGAGGGATTTGAGGATTTTGTTACGGCTCTGAATTCTCGGAACAATTGCGGCTGCGTGCTCACCAATATGTAGATCCTGATCAAAACGTCACAACCCAAGATTTTGGGTGTAGGACAGTCGGTAGCGTAGTGCCATCGACGTGGATGTTCAAAATGGTCGACATTTGGGACGTCCATGTTGTAAATAAGGTCGCGGAAGATTTAGTCGGTGATAGTGCCAGGTTTCGCGAGGCGAAAAAAGCTGGAGAGATCAGGGATGTAGCCGTTTATTTTATTGCATAGCTCATCGATCTGTGGGCCTGGCCTGTGGCCATATTGTGCAGTCATCGGCGTAGGAAACGATTGTGACTCCTTCCGGTGGTGAAGGTAGCTTAGATATGTAGAAATTAAACAAAAGTGGGGATAGGACACCACTCTGTGGCACCCCTTGTTTAATTCTTCTTGGTTTGATGTTTCGTTTCTAAATTGCACCGATGCCTGCCGACCACCCAGATAATTTGCGGTCCACCTTTTAAGACATGGGGGAAGGGTAGACCTTCCAGGTCTTGCAGTAATGCAGCCATGGTTGACCGTATCAAAAGCTTTTGATAGGTCTAGCGCTACGAGTACGTGGTGGGGGTATTGATTTAAACCGCAATTTATCTGGGTGCTAATGGCATTTAGCGCGGTGGTAGTGCTATAGAGTTTTCTGAAGCCATGCTGATGAGAGGCTAGCTGCAAATTTGCTTGGAAATAAGGGAGCAAAAAGGCTTCAAGCGTCTTTGCTACTGGCGATAGGAGAGATATCGGACGATACGACTCTCCCATGTTAGCTGGTTTCCCAGGCTTTAGTAGCGGGACCACCTGGCCATTTTCCATTTCTCGGGTATGACAAAGGTGGAAAGAGACAGTGAAGACATGCGCTAAATATTTGAAACCCTCTTTCCCTAGGTTTTTAAGCATCGGCATGGCTATGCCGTCTGGGCCCACTGCTTTGGATGGTTTAGCGCGACCAATGGCGTCCTCAACCTCTTTAGCGGTGATGGTGATTGGTGACGCGCTGAATTTGTGTTATGTGCGTGTCTATTGGCTCTCCGTCTATCTTTGTCGACCGTAGGATGCGTTATATATTGTCGGCAGAAAGCGCTCGCGCATTTTTCGCATCCGACAGCACTTTGTCGCCAAAGGCGATGGAAACTTTGTCTTTGTGCTTAGTCGGATTCGAAAGGGACTTTACGGTGGACCAAAGTTTACCCACACCGGTAGAGAGGTTACAAACCTCTTAGTGTGCTCCTCCCATTTCGCCCGCTTGTGTTCGTCCACAAGCAATCTGATGCGTTGGTTATATCCCTTATTTGGGGGTCGCCTGGATCAAGCTGTCTTATAAGGTCACGTTCTCTCGCTAAGTTTGCGGCCTCCGCCGGGAAGTGGGGCCGGATTTCGGGAATTCTCCCGCGGGAATGAAACGTGCCGAGGCGGATTCAATGACCTACGGAAGGCACGCTCCCCTTGGCGGGCATCAGTCGGGATAGGGAGGGAAGCAAAGCGGTTGTCTGTAAAAGATTTATATTCTTCCCACTTTCCTTTTTTTGAAGTTTATTGAAAGTGCGTTTTCGGTGACGATGAAGTCGGCGGTACGCTCGAGCGAATAAGTATAGGCAGGTGGTCGGATGCCAATGTGACCATCGGCTGCCAGTTGACGCAGTTTACGAGTTCTGCGCTCACGATTGAGATATCTGGCGAACTGTGACAACTTCCTGCCATACGTGTGGGGGCGTCTCCGTTTATTGTGCAGAACGTCGTTTCTTCTATTTGATCCGCCAACATCTCACCCCTACTGTCCGCCCGCAAGTTTGAGTGCCATAGATCGTGATGGGCATTGAAATCGCCTAAGATAATGTGATTGTTGCCAGTGATCAGGCTCTGATATTAGGGCGGTATCCACTGGGGCAACAGGTGGCAGGAGGGATGTAGATGTTGATGATTTCTAGGTTTGCATCGCCTGACCGGACAGATAGGCCTTGACGTTCTAAGACATTTCCCTGCGGTCGATGCCAGAATCAAATATATAATATGCACAGAGTGGTGTATGATAAACGCGAGGCCGCCTCCATTTCCGCTCTCGCGGTCTTTCCTGTGGACATTATACCCAGGGCAGGTCTGCAATGCAGAACTTGCTGTGAGTTTAGTCTCTTGAATCGCAGCAATGCGGATGTTGTGCCGCTTCATGAAATCGACTATCTCGTAATTTCCCAGTTAGTCCATTACAGTTTAACTGCAGAATTCTGAAGTGCATAAGGAGACGCCGCCACTCTGGGGGTAAGTGACGCGTGACTACGCCTGGGTTGTAGAAGGCCAGGACGCAATTGCTGTTTTGGCCCTGGGACTGGGCGTCCTTGGGCAGCATTGGGGCAGGAGCTGCATGGGCGGATGCGCAAACATATATATTCTGTGCGGCAACGGTGCAAACGGAGGTAGGGACTAGAGTCTGTTTCCCTGACCTACACGATTGCTGTCGGAAAAGAGGGGGAGAAGACGGGGCAGGGGCTGATGCTCAGCATTGCTACGACTCTACTAAGAAGTAGTAGTTATGAGTGGTAGCAGCTGTTTGAGTTGTTAGCGCCTGTGGCGGCGAGCAGCAGCGGGTACTTGTTGTGGCTTGCTGAGCAGCGGGGCTGCTGGAAGGAAGGGGGGGGGGGGGGGGGGGGCCTTAGGCGTAGACTAGGGGACGCCTTGGGCGTGAACAGCAAGGAGCCACAAAAGATTTTATAAAAGTTACGTGGACGTCGGGTTTTGGGATCAAGCCCAGAACAACCTGTCCGATGCATCCATCCCTTACACGAGACACACTGACAGGGTATGACCGTCTCTAAAAAGATTCTTTCCGGCAGACAAGACTGCAGTGTAAAACCATTGCTCAGGACACGGGGTCAGGAGACGGACCCGGTATTGCGATTCGATGCCTTCCGGATGTAAGAGAATATGGAGCAGTCTGCTGACCCAAGGAGCTGCTGGCGCTGAACGAGGCATGACAATCTTGCGAGAGGACGCAACAAAATAACCATGGAGCGTGCCGCGTTCACACTGAAAGGGAAAAGGGTCAAGACCAAAGCGCTCAATATCACCTGTAAATCGACTTGATAGCACGAATTGGGCTTCCGGTATTATCCGACAAAACTCATATGGCTCTGCAAACTGATGTTGAACAAACACCACCCACCGCAGGCAAAATTGGCCATCATCACTGAGCTTCCAAAGTTTCAGAAAGGGCACAGCTATAAATAGACGTAAGGTACTTAATAGCTTGGACATATCAATATACACATATGTAAGTTCACTCGAGTAATAAGGGAATAATACTAATTTCACACAGACGGCTATTGAAGAATAAAGGCACATTTTCTACATTAAGACGCTTATTAAGCTCATCGTCCCTACCAAAATTCGATATCGATTATAATTTCATTCAGTAGCATAATCGAATGCCTAATGAAGTCAAAAGCACAATGCAACTCTGTTGGCAGCGTTCCGCTTCCGTTTCCGTTCTAGTTTTCAAAGCAAATGTCATGTCTGCCATGGCGGAACGATACAAGGTGCCGCATCGAACAGCTGATTATAACCTTTTTATTTGATTTGATACATCAACTGCTCGGGCGCAGTACGATTTTGACATTTGTCCATCGAATTTACAAGAACATGGCAATTTTTGTTGTCTTGTGGTATGTCACCATGCTCCCACTTGTATCGTTTCGGCCGCTGCAGTGTGCATCGGTGATCTCGTCCTTCATACGAATCGAGCAGTACTCTCTGTGTGAAGCAAAAAATTGACAGATTGTCATTAGCTAGGTGAAATATGAGAATCATTAAGTTTCTGTGATTGGAAAGCAGTATAATTAATTGTAATAAAAAACACATTGTATATATGAATTATTTATAATTAATACTCAGAACATAAGGACGCGTTATCATGCATGGAAAAAGCGATTTGTCACAAAGGTAGCCGGAACGAGGTCAAACCGAGAGACCCAGTTACACGTGTTGTTGTTGTTGCATATTTTGGTAGCGATAACGCGAAAACACTACTAATGAAGTAAAGTAACTTAGAAAGTGTAAATAACATCGAGCGAGAAGTAATGTCTGCAAACACAATAGGTAAGCAGCGAGAAAAGCGTGGGGTCCCAACGTACACTATTGAGCTGTACCCACGAGAGCGGCACTGCGTGACCTCTCACGCTCCACG